>JAPMOB010239415.1:0-52954 GCA_029875015.1 Lepomis gibbosus | reverse complement strand
CGTCAATTTCTTCTTTGGCTATACCCGAAATCCTGCCTGACTCGTCATTTCTGGCTCATATTCTACATTTCTCCCCTCATCCAAATCAAAAGCCCTTGTGCTCGTATACGGCTTGTCAAGCCTCCAGTTTAGTGATGTAAAAAATAAAAAGGAGGTCAGCCTGAGCCCGGCGGGATGCAGGGCAGCTGCTCCCTGACCAGTTTCCCCATCACACCTACTGTAGCTCCGTTTCTAAAGGCATTTGGCTGGCGAGTAATTAATAGGAAATAATTATGCCGAAGGTGCGGCATCGCTACCGAGGACGTCAAGACTGGGCATATTGTTGGCTGCATTAATCTCCTTACTGTAAACACACACTGATGCTGCCGAAGACGCTCAGAGCCCGTTTACAGCAGTGTAGGCTACAGTGTGCGGTGGACGTGCCTCAGCTTAATTAATAGGCAGAGGGGAAATTATGGGTAACTTTATTTAGTTAAAAAGTGAAAATATTTAACATTTGCTTTTTGTGTTTATATAGGCCCCATATATTTTTTGTGCATTTTGGCATAAAACAGGCAAAAAATAAAAATGCACCCATCAGCTCTGCCATCAGGGTATGAGCTGGACTGATCCTTATAAAAATTGTTTTATTTGAATCATAAATCATAACGCACCAGGAACACCTTTGCCATTTTAGAAACACACAGCACCCTTCTTCTCCCAGGAAAAAAAAACCCTGACTCAGGTAATTACAGCAGATAATGCAGTCGCACCGTGACGCAGTTGCCTGCCCAATTAGCTGAAACAATTATTGCAACTTTGACTTTAATTACGTCTCAATTTGAAGCCTCGCGCTGGTCTATAATTCAGTGATTAAAAGCCTCTCTGCCCCAGTGCCTTTAGGGCAGCGCATGATTAGGACCTGTCAGCTGCTGGAGTGAACAGAGGCAGCCATGCGTGTTGAGCAACATGACCCGCTGTTGTTAAACCATGTCAACATATTAACCTGAATTCCCCAGTCATTATAAACTGAATTGCCTACATAAGAAAAAAAAAAATTACACATAGGCTTCGTATGTGTAATTGAAAAATAAGAAGCAGCCTATATTTTCTCAAGAATATTAACAAGCGTGACCTCACATAATGTCCCAAGGCCTAGTTTAGATAATAAAAGCTTGAGTATAACCATTATGCTTCGGGCGTGCTTGTTGAAATGTATCTGTTACTGTTATATTTCTACTTTTTATGGTAAAATGTAAAATAAAGATATTGCCAGACAGGAGTTACTACTGTCATAACTATTAAATCATATTGCTAAAAGTGATCTAAGAAAAAATCATGAGTCATGAGATATCGGATCATTGCATGTAGAAAAACAAAAATAAGGAGGTTTGACATGAGGAGAAAGACTGTTTTGGGAGGGCCAAAAGGTTCATCTGAAGCACATTTGATCCTTGTCAAAATATATTGATTCATGTTCTTTCAAGAGACAGTTGATGTCTTCCTTAATTTCTGACTGGCCATCTGGACTGACTGATGAGGGCAGACTCTTGTTTTCTTAGTAGGTTAAGAGCTAATATGTCAGCAGCCGAATAAGTCAGTTAATAACTATAAAAAAGATAATTTCCCATAAAACTAGATGTGACATAAACACATGCATGGAAATCTGCTAAAGAAAGGGCCAATGAATAGTGATGGTATATGCATAGTGCAATGCACATGCTGCACATAGCATGCTGTAGCTGGGGTTTGCATAAGTTCGCAGGAGTGGCCGAGCAGTGGATGCCAACTGTGCCTAAGGTTTTTATGAATTTCCCTTCAGCCACAATCAGTGCAACAGAGTTTCCTTTGGTGTATCCAGAGGTGAATAATTTATGGGAGGATAAAAGCGTTTGTGGTAGAGAGCTAGACAGTCAGACACTAGAGGGAGGCTGGTTGGGAATCCCCCCCCCCTCCCCCCTCCCCCCTCCCCCCTCGACCCCTCCACCCAGCCCCAACTGAGCTTGCCCCTTGCCGCGTGGTGGCCCTGCACGATACCTCCTTGGACGGCTGCTTGAAGTGCAAATCTGTGTTCCAACTTGTTCCTGGTGCCTGTCAGCATGTTTTCCTCTTGTCAGCAGCGATTGAGTGTGGGCCTGTGTCACCCTTGTACCACCGCTGTAACAGGATCATTGACAGGCCAGTGACACTGCCCAACCATATAATGGAAACCTATTGATTTTTCTTCTTTTTTCCTTCTTCTGTTTTTTCACACAGGCAGTCTGTGACACTCCTGAATAACTGGCCAAAGGACAGGTCATGATCAATGGTCCTGATCTCTGGATCACAGCTGCCACAGACACTGAATGGAGGGGGAAAAAACACAAGGCTAGCTGCCAAAAAAGTCCTTATAGTTAATGGATGTTCTCAGAGTACAGCAACAAGCTCATAAAAACAGACTAACTCAAATGAAATGAAAGATTAATTTGTCTAATAAACATGAATACCAAAAACACAAAGGTTTTCTAATGCTTCCTCCCTCTTTAATTGGCTAAATCAATGGCAAGTGTTACTTCTGAATAAAATGCAGGTTGTCTCTATTTTGTGCGTACAGCGGTTGGCGTTGGCAGATTTAATGGAGCAATCTCCAGAGAGGAGGCCCCTTTGATACCCATGGCAATGATAAGCACGCATTGGCTGCCTACCATTGGACCCCCATGGCAGATGGCGAGTGTGGGTCTTGCAACAACACATTTCTTTATGTCAGCCTTGTCCCTCTCTCTCTCTCTTCAGCCAGTGGAATAATGAAAAGCCCAATTCTGGTCATGGCTAACTCAATCTCATTATAATCTCTCCTTTTTTATTCATTCGGCCCCTTGGGATGCTGTCTGCCAGCGATGTGGCTTTCAACCTCCAGAGAGAACATCTTTTGAAACAGCCAGGAGACCTAATGAAGTCACAGAGTGGCACAATTATTTCCCAAAGAAGGAGCATTAAAGTACTTCAAAATTCCCTCCGGAGAAGCATGATGACAATTGGTTTGTACAGCTTTGATCGCTGCTTTAAATACTGCCCAAGATAAACTGCAGGGTTAGCCCCCTTTGCCACTGGTAAGTAGAAAACCCAGAAGTGGCTATCTTGTACTGGGTACATCAAATAGTCAGCCTGTAACGCTAAAAACCAGAGTTTAAAATAGCACATAGCCCTAAAATGACTTCCTGTTGGGAATAATGGTGCAAAATCACACTTAAATCTGTATGTTTCACCAAAAAGAATTGCAACAAATAAAACTGGCCTGTGTACTGTGGATAGGGAATGGTCCATCATCACATAACACACCTTTAAACAACTGAAAGGGTCAACTCCAGCGGCTGCTAGAAGTTGTGTCTGCACTCTGTAAATGAAAGTAGGAACACAATTTTTTTTTTTTTAACTTTCACTTAAAATAATGCACTTTAAACTTATTATTAACTTTTCCAAAGTTTTTTCTTCTTCAACTTACAGGGCAATCGTCACAACTGTTTGCAGTGAAGTATGCACAGAGGGTAATAGATCACATGATAAACACAGGACAAACTTAAATGATCTTCTATCAGAAACCCATCCTTTTAATTACGCCAAGTTCTTTTGTCATGTCACTTCCACAGCGTGCCTCACACATGTTACACAAATAGTGCCACCAGTACACCATTTCTTTACTTCATGGTGATAATGATTTTGAAGTTAAGGTTTCTTAAGGCACCAGTCATCCTACGCAAACACAAAAATTGCTGTTTCTGCTGCCCAAATCATACAATATATCACTTCCTGTGCGGCAGATTTTCCCCCTAGCAGACCTGTGAGTCACAAAAAGTTTGGAGCAACAACGGCAAAGTCATGTCTGTGTTTAAACTCAGGTTGAGTCAGAACTGTTACATCCATGGGTGACAGTAAGTTAGAATTTATTGACGTAAAAATATGAATATTTGTTTTAATACAGATATATCAGAAGTAAACATAAAATAGATAAACACCGGGGTCATGCAGTGGAATTATTGTAGATGTTTCTGTTTAGTTTCTATAAAGAGCTATTAGCCAAGTCATAATGGCGTCAGTGTTCTGTCCTCCCTGTGTTTCTGGTTGGTCCTCCATCACTGACATTCCAAAAAAGCCTAATGGATAAAAATCTGATACTAAGAAATTCAGTCCATTTTCTTATTCTGACTGTGTCTTAATTATCACTTTACACCTGACCATGAATATCCAGACATTTGGCTCGACTCCTCCTTTAACAGCATCTATTGTGATAAACACAAGTCTTTTGTTCTACCATATCTCAGACAGCTTGCTCAATTAACCATGCAAGTCAAACCTTTTGTCCACTCCACCAAAACTGCTGTAATTTACCAACCGGTCAGATACAAACCTCCATCCTATACTGCATATCCATGGTCAATTTCCCAAATATCTACATCCTGTTGCTAATATAATTTAACACAGCATTGCTGATAAATGCTTTACTATATTTGGCTGTTTACCAATAATTCACTAAATGTATTTAATTTTAGTGACACTCGTATCATGCAAGTTTATTATTAATGTCACTGATTTCAATACAAACATTTACCTAGAAAAAGCTATGTTCTGTAATCTGAGCAATACTAAGTCTAAAAACTATCAAGCCTGAGTGGGGAAATAAGATTATTTTATAGAAATGTTTCTTAGTTACTTGTCATAATAAATTGTTAGGAATTGCTACCTCTCTACAATTTTAAAATCTCCAGTGCAGCAAGTTGAATATTTCAAGAAAAAAATAGTTAGACAGATAAATACGTACATAAAATACCTAAAATGACATTGGTCATTAAAGCTAAATATTTCTTCGATAGTCATAGAGGTACATCTATAGTCAGGTTTATAGTCATCACGGGACAGGCATCACTGAAAGCAATATGTACACATTCAAATTCATTCAATGCAGATGCTACAGTATATAGGAAAGTTTTTCTTTCAATATTTAACTTTAAATAAAAGTAATTCAAGTGTGAGACATTTGGCAACAGGTTCAACAAGACTTGACCACATACTGTAGGTGCTAAGAAGAGGATCAAAGGAGGACAAACTGTAACTGTGTATGATGTGCACAGAGAATAAAATAAAGAAAAAAGAGAAATGTCCTGGGCAAAAGACAAAGTGCTTTCTTCCAGTGATAGACCCTGGAAAAATTTCAATGAAATTCAATCATCGCTACAAAATGATACGTCATCTTTGCCCTTTGCATAGCCTGTTTTCTTGTCTGAACGTATGGGACTTTCTCTGCCACTCTGCAAAATAAGCACCAAGTTGTAATACATTTGAAGAACAGGTTATGGGCATGCAAATGCTCAGTACTAGTGGTCTACATACTGTTCATTATGAACCTTAAAAGAACAAAAAAGCAACCCTTCAAAAACAGGCTGCAGGGTCACCACAATGAGAAAAAAATAATTCTAACAGTATGTTGTTTTAACTGGAAAGGTTTCATGTTATAACTAGAGTTTTCTCATTATAAAAAGATGTTGTTATAACAGTTATAATGAGATGATGGTTGAAGGTTAAGCAGAAGAACAACGGCAGAACAAGCTCTCTCAACATAATGCAACATCTTGAATGTCACATCTTGAATGTCACTTTGATTAGGAGAGATGCTTTCCCTGATACAGGCACAGAGAGGTGAAATCCTTCAAAGCACCCACAAACTAATGACAGCCCCGTGTACACTGCTTAACAAGCACAATTTTATTTTATGTTGGCTCTAAAAGAAAGTGAGACATGAACTTAAATGAAATGCTTAGGCTAATGTAGGTGGCTCCTTTTAACTTTTCTTTTTATAATGAGGGATTTTTCTGTTTATTTTTTCCATTTTATAATGAAAACATTTTTCTCATAATAACAAAATGCTTTGTCATAATAAAAAGGCACTTTTTTATCATGACAAACATCGAAGAACAATGCTATTCTTACAATGGCAGTTCTGCACTGCCAGACCAACTTGTACTGAAAAAATGTTATTCTGTTGTTGCTCATACTGCCACTGTGGTTTTGCCACTGTTATGTCTAACTTACATAGTATTCAATAAAGATACACCCTATAAGTTGTATAAGTTGATAAGGCAAAGCATACCATTAAAATATCCTACAATAAAGTTTTTGCTTATATATACAGTATTATATATATTTGTATAAAGAGCTGCAGGACTAATCTAAAATAATGTATTGATTATAGTGTGCAAATTCACGCAACTGGAAGTTCTAGACAGGCCAAACTCTACTCAAGGTCTGGGTGCTCACAAGACATGTTCATTTGTATTTTGTGACGAAGACCCAAAACCTCAACCATCCCTGTCCCTGAGTGGGGCACGCTGGTGTGAAGAAGGTGCCTCTGTAAATGCTTGATCCAATCCTCCTGGACAGACAGGGGACCCTGGAAGACTAAGTCACAGAATCTGCAGAAATAGATGGAAATGTAAGTCACTGTTTCTCAAGTTAAAGCACAAACACCTTCTTCTGCTGTGAAATGTAAGCTGTGCTTTATTGTATATTTTGCTTTATTGTACTGACTGTAAACACATCTCTTTAGCACCCAGTTACATATTTAATAAGTACATGGTTTGGGGGGGGGCTGATGTTTGCAGCCACATATTCCACAAGTGCAAGGAGTAAAAATGTGTGTTGTGAGAGATGTTTATGGGAGGTTACAGCCTTTCCAGTTTCTCTGTATGAAGCTGGGAATACACAGTAAAGCGTGATTTATACTTCTGGGTCGGGAAGTCTTGCATTTATACTTGTGTGTTGGTGTCTCCGTCGTTCTGCAGTTACACCGCCAAATGCTAGTTGGTGGTAGCGCTACAGCGTTCACTGTAGCAATGCGCTAACTTGAATGGTGGTAAAAATTATATATACTGACTTTAAAAATGTTATCAACCGAATGTATCACATTCTGGTAGTGAAACGAGTCATTTTGCTTGGATTGTGGCGCTCAAATATATATATCCACTGTGTTAAAGTGGCTGGTTTAGCTGGTAGTAGAATTTACTTCAAAGCATGGGGCACTTCCTGTCAGCTCAGAGGCGTTGCCGGGCTACCCATCTGACCAATCACATGGTCCGCATCGCCCCGACCTGTAGTTACAATTTTGAGGAGGTACATGTCAGGCTTGGCGTAGGGTACGGGGCTACGCAGAGGCTTCACCGTTGTAAGTAACATGTAGCTAGCTTACCTCCAGTTCTCTCTGGCAAATGGAGAAGCCATACTGTCCATGTCTTCCTAGCCATCTAGACCATATACACCAGCACCTCTTGTTTTAGAAGGTTGGAAAACAGGATGACACCGGCGATCAAGGCAGCATGTTTACTGCTTGTTAGCAGCATTACCGTTTTATGCACGTACAGTGTAAGCACTCTTGTTGTGACCTACCATCCGACTGTACAGTGGAACATAAACCGTGAGCTTTGGCTTTACACTGCAGAAGATTTACTCGTACAGTATGAGTTGGAATTCAACAACAAGACTTCTAAAATCGTACAGTGTATGCCCAACTTAAGAGGGCTAATTCTCTCCTGAAGAGGTGGCTAGTGTTGGGGCTTCTGTAAAAGCTAATGGATTACCCTGGCAAGTGGATCATGCACCACTGGTATGGTCCCATTAATTAACCCTAAACAAAGGGAAGCTGTGGTCCACTGTCTACACTGTGTGTTAACAGTATCCCTTCCTTTTCAATGTTAAACTGATTCAGCAGTCTCCCAAGCATCTATTGATTATACTGAATGTGCTGTGGTTATACTTCTCTAAGGCCCTTTTTCCCACTGCATGGTACCAGCTCGAATCGCCTCTATTCGTCTTTTTTGCTTTTCCATTGTGGAAAAGTTGTAACTGTACCTACTACCAGGTTTGTATCACCTCCGTTCCAACCAAGCTGAGGCGATGCTAAAATGTGACGTGAAAACACAGCAGATCAGTGATTGGTCAGAGAGAATTATTACTGCGTCATCATTGCGCGTGCCGGACAGAGGCCAGCAACACAAAGTTTTATATTTTATAATTTTCATGTTATTTCATCACTAAATCCACTTCTGAGAAGTTTTGAGGTGAGAAATCAGCTGTGTAGATTTTGAATATTGAAAGTTTTACGAAAAGTAATGGCGGAACAAAAATGTGCTTGAAAGTTTTCGAAGTTGAGGCGGAGCAAGCGGCGGCAGGGGAAGCCTGCGCCAACCCGCCCTCTGGTCCCACTTTCACACAGATCGCTGCAGCAACAACGGCAGAGGAAATCACAGCTGGAAGGTTTTCATACCGCTTTATCTGTCTTTATATTCTGAGTAAAGTGTTAACGTTTTAACTTAAATCAAGAGACAGCTGTTTGTGGGTCGCTGGTGTGTGTCGCATTGAACATTACGTCACGGCAGTTGTGTGTGGTGTTGCCACACAACCGAGTCGAGCAGAGTCAAGTCAAGGCGAGTTGAGCTGGTACTGGTAAAGGAAAAATGACATAAAAAAGTAAGTACAGTTCCCTCAGGGCAACAGGAAGCTGTACCAGAAGACGCTGATCAGGAGAGGGGAAACAGCCAATGCAGAGGTTCATTGCTGAGGCCTTGGAGGTGGGCCCCACAGAGTCGGGCATATGCCCCTCACAGTTAGTTGTGGGCATAGAGGGACAGCAAATCTCATTTCTGCTGCCCCTTCAGATGTGGAAACAGATGCAAAAGAATATAGACGGCCTCTTTAGACTGCCGAAAAACAGAAGGGAATCTGGATTATAAATTAAAGTACATTAAAATAAATTATGTTTTGACTGGTGTTCTGGTTTATGCATCTTATCTCTTCATTTAGGGCCTACAGATGAAATATGTAACTGGGTAGAGAGCGCTCTCACCCCACTCTTCACTAAGAGAATAGTTACTTTATGTACCTGCAGGTGAGTGTGTATATCTCAGCATTCAAGGACGGTAAAATCTTCTTTTTTAACCCAGGCCTCGGTCTTGGCTTCTTCTGTTTATAACCGTAGCCTAAAAAGACAAAACACTGCACTGATTTATCTAAAGGAATGTATTAAGTTATCACTGGCATAATCCCAAAACCAAACTATTTTTCTCCGTTGATATTGACCAGATGATTCTTACGCTTAAGAATTTTCATTGCTTGGCACAGGAAACACACAGTATTGTTACATTTTTCAATAGTATATTGTCAGAAACGTACCTGGTCCTTCAAAAATGGCAATCCTCTTCCTGTGTGCATAGGCTTGAAGATGACCAGGAAGCCTGGGAAAGGTGCTGTTACACTGAATGCAGATCTCATTCGAATCACATTCCCCTGAAAGACAATACATTGAAAAACGAAATGAAGCTCAGAGAGAATAAAGCAAATGGATCAAAACGTTTAGGTTTAAATTATGGGATTATATTTTCCATTCACTTAATTTAACCTTTAATATAAATTTTGATTGGATGATGTTCATGTTAATCCAGTTTAGCTGATACTTTGGTTTTAGATCATCTGAAGTTAGAGACTGTAGTGTTTAAGGAGAAAAGCATAATTTTATTATCAAGCAAAACTGTTACTCCCACTGTGCTCTATGTCTTCTTCCACCTGTTTTCATTCTAAGCATCTGATTTGCACTCTCCTGTTTGAAAAGTGTTACTGGTGAAGTTTAACACAATCTTGTGTCTTCAGGGGGGCTATTTTCACAGACACCACCTCATGAGAGTCACAGAGGATTCATAAACTAAACATAAAATCATAGATCTGTTAGTCATATGACAGAAAAGTGGAAATGTTTCTGCTGTGCACCATTGCCTGTTAATAAATATTCAGAAGTTGGATGGTTAAGTAGTTCCCAGAAGATATTTCAAAATTAAAAAATTTATCTGATTTTACTTTTCTATCTTTTTTTAATAAACTAAGAACAATTAACAATACAAAAATGTCTTAACACGAAAAATATAAATATTGATGTCTAATTTGTGAGTTGTCTTGAACGTGAGGTGGTGGTGCAGTGTGAACTACAACTCATTAACACTCTAATGGTATACTATAATTTATAATCCACATCAGTTTTCAGGACAGGACACACACAGCAGAATCATCTTTAGGAGTACATAGCAGTTGCCACTTTAACACAATAATAATGGCAAGCACCATATCATTCCGTTTAAAGTAGAAAATAGAACAAAGAACAATTTTGATTTGAAATCTTTACCAACATCTTTCGCAGTACCTGACTGAAAGTTTGATTTGGACAGACATTAAACGAAATTGTGTAAACACGGATGATTGGCTTCCAAATAAACATCAAGAGAATCTCATGATTTTTTTATATGAACTTCAAAAGCACTTTGGCAAAATTAAATCTACTGTATGTGCTTTTTCCACAAATCAAATGATTGTGAACTACTCTCACATTGTTTAGCTGGCTTCTACCTGCAGTATGCAGCTGTCTGTAAAGACATACTGAAAATTTGTGATAGAATATTGATGAAAATCAGGGGAGTGACTTGAATAGTGGACTTCTCTGCTATCAAACAAAACCAAAATGCTCCCCAGCTTGATTCTACCTATTTTGATACTGTAAAATTTTGCAAATCTTCAAGATCAGAGGTAAAATACTATAGTTTTCATTATTATGTAAAAAAAATCCTATCCCAAAACTACTGTTGTGGACTTCACACAACACATTCTGGACATGCTTCAATCAAATGACACACCATAGGAGGACAGATCATTTGGGGGACATGGGTCTATTTGTCGAGAATAACTCATTTAAGTGCTCCAATAGAGCAGTCAGGGCAAAATACATGTTTTGCACAATTGTACAGGAATAGCACATAAATGATCCAACTCAGTAGGAAATTACTTTAAGGACAAAGGGTGAGGGGCGTGTCTTGAAATGATACGTCTTAGAAGTGGTTTTGCCAAATATCTACAGATCAGTTGTAGAATTCAAGATTTATTTTCTGCTATACCCCCTCCTGTGAAAGTGAACTTGCAGAGACCTGACACTTATCGAAGATGCTTTGGATGTAATGTAAGTTACTGTATATGTGCAGGACTATTAATGGGCTAAAACATGCAAAACCACCCATTCGACCCTTTAAGATACTGTTCAAACTTGAAATTGCTACATACCATGAGCCCAGTTTGGTTGCACACTGGTCATCTGTGTCTCCTCCATGTAATCTTTGGTTAAATCACAAAGCTTCGTGGTTGCATAGGCTTCCTGGTTGTTTCTCGCTGAAAGCTCCATACTTTCCTGTCTCATCTTGAGCAGTTCAACTAAAGTGCTTGAGGAGGCCTGAGTGCCTCTTTGTGCCTCTACCAGAAGCTTCTTCCTTTCTGAGAAGGCCTCTGCCTCCTGTTTTGGTACAAAGCTGTCCAAGATGGGATGTGGGCTCTTCATCTCATACTGGATTTTCACTGGGATGCCTGTGCGCATCAAGACCAGGCCATTGCTGCTGATTAAATTCGGAGAGACAAAGGATCGTGAGGGGAACTGGCTCTTGTTGAGGACCTGGAGGATGTTCCGATGTTCCTTTTTGTCCTGTAGCAGTTCATTTAGGATGCAGAGCGGGGACTTACTGGTGCTGGTAACACTTCCACCAATGCGTTTCAGGTGTCCCCTCACATGGTTAGAGAGGCCAGTCTTAGTATCAAACCAACCCCAGCACAGGGGGCATGTGTGCTCTCCTTGGGTTTCTGGCTTAACAGCTGTAATAGAAGATAAAGTTTGTCATAAAAATTGAAATAAACAAACAAAAACACAAAGCTAATATTCATGGTAGTACAGGCGACTGTTTTATTGTTTTATAATGTAAAAGCCGTCATAAACTATATGAAACACAGTACACTGTACATTAAATGTTATAATCAATATTTTTCCAATAACAAAATCAAATGGCAATGTGAAAACACAGTGAAAGGATTCAATCATAGTGACAAACCTACAGAGAATCTGCTGCGCCCCTCGATTTTACGGTGCTGTATAGCAAGTTTCAGCTCATTGTTTATTCGTCCAGCCCACAACTTTACTATTGTTGTTCATTCTCATTGCTTTCGTAGGGTTGTTTTCGGTCGCAGCAGCCAGCTGTTCAGTTCAGTGTAGAAGCTCTAAAAACTGACTGTACACTACCCGCTCAAACAACAGTTTGAGGGGCGAATTAACAAAGAATGTATTGCAGCCACAGCGTCACAAAACCTGTTGCGGCAACGACATTACAGCGCAAACACGGGCATTACGTTTTGCAGCAGAGTGCAATTTGTCCTTGTTTTGCGTCTGTTAAAGGTGGCTAAGCTGCATAATCAAAACATTTTATAAATGCAGTTACTAGAAGTGGAGTTGTTGCCTGCCCAACATTGTAGACATGTTCAGATTTAATTGATCTGGTCATTTTTCCTTGATTTTTGTGCTTCTCCGATGGCTAAGTTGGCTGCCTAGTTAAATGGTGTCTTTGTTTTCTGTTTAAATTGTGTTTGTTAAGATATGATCAGGATGATCAGTAGAAAACTGATATTCTATGCCATGTCTGTGTTTGACTTAGTGCCCGGTTCTATCTGCTCTGTGCAGTTTGATGTGGCTTCCATCAAAAATAGACTAGCCATGTGTTCTTTGCAGATCAGGTGGTAAAGGTGAACATTCTAATGGGTGAAGCATCTCCCCATTAAGAGACACAATGTGCGCATTTACGCACAAGGCACAGCAGCATAAACTGATTTATTAAAATTTTTCAACACGGCGACAGGAGCGGTCAGGATCTGATATTAATGTATGTTCTGGTTTCTTCTACACACCTAAAAAGGTCACACCCATAATCCAGGTTCATACACAGAAACTCTTTGAAGTAAAGCGGCCGTCCTCCAGATAAATCCTAAGCTCCATCAGAGCTGTCCAAACTATGTATTTCAGAAGCAAAAAGTGACATTCTCTTTACTCCGGAGTTTCCTCTGTCCTGTCAAGTTTTTTTTTTACTACAGTTTTTAGTTTTGCTGCTGAAATGTCCCACGATATCTACTGTGACATTACTTTCATTATAGTTTATAATAATGCAGCGTAGTGAGGATACAGACGTATCAAAGAGCAGATGAGCGTATTTCAAGAGGATCTGTCAGTCCGTCTGTCACTGTTAACAGAGACTCCAGTCTGCAGAGTACTTCATACATTTCACTGATAAACCACAGAACTGTTGAGAAACATAAGGCTTCCTGAAAGAAAGTTTTTATATCACGTCAACACTTCTTTCCATATTGCACACTCCCTCTCTCTCGCTCGTCCACATGAGCTCTCTCACTATCTCTGCAGCCGGCGTCGCGCTATTTTATAAAATTTAGTTTTTTATAATGTGGCATTCATCAGCTATTTAAATACCAATGCACCAGATTATGCGCCGTTTAACTAGCAGAAGTGGAGTTGAACACGCGCTAAATCCACTTGCGCAACACACTTTATACCAATGTGCTGTAGAGGCTCAAGCGAGCATTTCAATTATTATGGAAACAGGACTTTAGTTGGATGGCATTAGAAAACTTTTACACAAGGACCCCTAAACTGACTCTGAAACTGTGAGTAAAACTGTTTTGCGTAGTTTGATGCAAGTTTCAGAGCAAGGCAGATAAAACAGGGTAATTTTTTTTTGTTGTTAATTGAGTCTTTGTTGTTTGTTGATAACTGCTAATAAGTGAAACAATTTGTATTGGGGCAAGTAAAAATGCACACCAGGCAAGCAGATTTTGACCCACTCGCCCAACTGGCCAATTTAACCCGTACCAAAGTGGTGGAATGACTGACTGACCATCTGACATCCCTAGAGCCGAACTACAAGCATGGCTAAAAAATGAACTGCAGGTTACTGACGGTTCTTGCAAACTCCAGTTCTGTTAACCATCCATCCAACACCCCAGCCTCCATAAATCTGAACCAAGTGGTTTCTTCTCTAACTGAATACTAGTCTAGATCACCCTAAAACACAGTAGTCTGCCTTTTACATCCCCTTTTCATTAAAAAAAAAACTTTTGTGTTGAGTTGCTAGTGCTTAATTGTCTTTGACATTAATTGAAATTATACTCGTACCTTTTCTCATTTTTCTTGTGCTACAGGGGATCCTCCTGCGGATTCGTGGCTGATGGTCCTGCAATGCCACCTGCTCTGGCGAAACCATGTGCCTAGCGTTATAGCTCAAGCCAACTCTGTAAAGGTGGCCTCGCACATGATTGGACAGACCCACTCCAGATTCAAACATGGCAGGGCAGTACGGACAGGGCTTGTGTTGTACTGCTGGTGTGGGGAAAACGTCAAGGCTGTCACAAGGTGTACAAGGTGACTCTGGGGAATTACCACACACTGTAGTTTCGATATACTCCTCCTTGATTACCAGTTGCTCTATGTCACTACAGTCTTCATCTTCATCATCTTCATTCCTGAGTACATGAGGGCTTTGGTTTTTGGTGGAAAACCTCTGCCTCTTTCTGAAATACCTCCGAGCATAGGGGTTCCTTTCATTTTCGCTGCTTTCCAAAAAGCTGCCTGTAGCTCCACCGGTGTCATCACTGAAGTTGCTGCTGCCCTCACAGCCTTTCTCTAACTCCCTATCTGCAGACTGTTTCTTCAGCCTCTGGCTAAGCCTTTGCGATATATTACCGTTCATATTGTCAATAGTGTTATGAAAGGGTGTTGACATTTTTCTCATTGCTTGTGCTTGCAAACTCCCGCTTGCCTGGTCGTTCTTGCTACCCTGACAGAACATCTGGTCTAATTTAAGATTTCTGGCTGATAGGAAAAAATCTGCGGTTGCGGGACAGTTTGCCTGCTTTGAGCTGCCAAAAGCCTCGCAGTCATTGTTTTCAGCATCTTCTTCGACACAGGTGAGATCAGTTGCCACGTCTAATTTTTCTGCTGGTTGTAGGAGTAATTTTCCATGCCTGTCCACCCTCCACAAAGACGGTGAGAGCATGTTTTTGGTGCAGTCGACGTGGCATGGCTTAAACTGAGGAGAACTTACTGTTTTGTCATTGGACGTTTGAATGTATGTGTCCCCTGTTTTATTGGAACAGTGGGGGGATTGGGCTGTTTCTCCAATAGTAAACTTAGACAGACGTGGTTTAGCCCCGCCAATTTTGGACTGGTCAGCAACCTTTTTATAATTACCATAGTGTGATCGCTGATGCTCCAGCTCAGAATGTCTTTCCAATATAACTTTGTCTGTGCTAGAGAAAAAAACTATTTTACGCTGAAACTGAATATGGTCCACTTCCTCTGCATCGTTAGTATGAGTAATTTTCCTGCTTTGAGGCTGGTGTGTGTTGAGGTGTGCACCATGTAAGTGTGCCTCAAGTGCCTGCTGTGTCAGTGTAACATAGTTACACTCCTCACAGAAGTAGTAGTGCTTCAGATTATCATGTGTTTTGGCGTGCTGGACAAAGACTTTAGGGCAATTACAACCAAATACACACTGTGGGCACTGTACTGTGGTGCCCCTGTCTTCGAATTCAGTGTTTTTAAGACCTTTGATTTCCTCCATAAGTTTTTCCAGCCTGTCTTGGTGAATAATGATGTGCCTCATGAGGGAGTTGCTATCACAGAACAAACGCCCACACTCCCTGCATACAAAGGGCTGTGAAACATTCTCACTGTTCACCTGATTATGCTTACCTAAATGATATATCATATGTCTATGGAAATGTCTTTTTTCCTTGAAATTAACATTGCATTTTGTGCATGAAAAGAAAAGTGGATCTTGTTCAACTTGTTCTGTCTTCAACTGTTCCACTTTTGGTCTAAAATTGTCTTCATCTTCAGGGTCATTTTTCTCATCACAGCCTCCCTGTGCTGTGCTATAAAAATGGAGTTCAGAGTCTGAAGCTGTTTTCCTAGAAAGATCTTTGATAGGCACAACAGAATGTTTAACATCGGACTGTGTACCCAAAGAATCGGCTTTGTTGGCGATGTCAACATCATTGCCACTGCAGAAACAGAAACCTCTGTATGTGTGATTGAAGCTGTTGGTAACCTTTTCTTGAGAGCCTGACAGGCTTTTTACATGTGCATTGTGCTTCTTGTCTCTTCTGTGCATCACTTTGGTCTCCAGCCTTCTGTCATTGCGCAAAAAGCACCCTCCTATTGGATCCCATCCGATTACTTCAGCATCATCATAATCATGCAAGGAGCTTTGTGACCATTCTACTTCCCGTGGAGATCTTGTTTTCATTGTCTGTTTTATCAAAGGTTGGCTAATGTGCATTTGCTCTGCACTGTCACCTGACAGTGTGGAATAGGCCAGTTTAGACTCATTCTCCTCCGAGTGAGACAGTGGCGTGTTGACACCTGGCTGTGTGGCTAGTGTTTTTACGACGGGCCCCGCTGTGTTCTTCCAAGCGTCTGATTGAAGCTCACTAGGTGGTGGTAACACCTCGGGGCTCGTGTCCTTCTCCGCTTGCCACGCTGCATCCAGGACATTGTTGGATAAAACAGTGCCTTTGTTCAGGACACAGTGTACCTCTGAGGTGGGGTGTGAACCAGGTCCATTAACAAGTGCTCCTGAAGGCAATGAATTGCCTGCATTGGGAACAGCAGGGACACTGCTGTATACAAATGGATTCGGCTGGGTTCCATTTAAAGGGTTTTCGTGTTCATCTGAGGACAGACCTGCAGCATTGTTCTTCTGGGAGAATGTGTGACTCTGTAATGGCTCCTGAGTACAACCTGGGCTGTCAGACACAGATTCCACGCCTTTGTCCTCTTGTGCATTTAGATTCAGATCAGACATAGTAGCAAAACTATCTGAAATATAAAAGAATATCACAAAATTATTAAATGTTCTTTGTATTTCTAATCAAGCCACGTAAAGAAAGCAAAGTTTTACAAGCATAATAATTTCCTTTATTCTAGAGCAGTATTCAACCATCTGAAGACAATTTTCTGAAAGAAATGCAGATGTAAATGACAAACAGAAACACTGTTGCACAACAGGTATAATACGGTCTGGTTCTTTTTCTTAATACACGCACATAATGTGGTGCTGTTAAAAAAAATGTTTGGGGCTATTCCCCATAAAATGAAAGTGGTATTATTGCGTGCCGCATTATGATTTTCCAACACCCTCTTTCGCCACCTCTATTCACAACAAACCCTGCTGTTAGCCCTGAATACCCTGGCGAGGATGCTTAATTATGTGAGCGTACCTCTGGGACGTAACCTTCCTGCTTCTCCACCTAAAGTTCTCAGCCGCGTGCTAAAATTGACCAATTTCCATGGGAACAAAGTACACCTCCAATGAGATCATATTGCGTCTTATCACTCTGTGATGGTGCCAAGACAGATCCCAGCATGAGACTGTTGTTACTTGAATCCTGACAAATTGGCAGGCACACAATCTGTCTAAAAACACAAACACAGACCCAAACAAAGAAAACATATGTCTTTGCGCATACACACGGATGGGTTTGTTAATTCTTTCAGGAATAGTTGAATTTAAGCCACAATAATTTAGTTTATTTTATGTCATGTTTATTTAGACAAACCTTAATGCGTTTGAATTTTTGACAAGGATTATAATCAGCATACAATTTAACATAAATATACTACATCTTATAGCAGATGCCACTATTCTGTCCAGGGCTGATTTAGTTTAAAATGCATGCTCAGTGGATTTGACATCCAGGGCTGGTCGCTCTCTACAGGAAGCTGCGTTGCTAACGAAGTGGTAAATTCAGTGTTAATGAGTGGCTTCACTGTTACCACCTCAGAGGTAAAACCTTCCGAGCTCCATATTCTCCCCATCTGTTGTGGTGTTAGAGGTTCGAAAGGGGAACAGACGCTCTACATTTAAATCGAACCTCACTGTTAGCCCCAAACGGCAGGGTGGCAAAACCATCAAAATATCTTGGTTCAAGATGTGTAAGCCTCATTAGCAGCCAACTCACACAGCAAGCTTCTATATATAACAGGGGTTCAACAGAAATGTAATTTTTAAAAATTCATTTGCTTCTATTTACTTCATTTAGTCAATGTTAAAAGGCTGACTTTGCCTTGCCTGAAGATATTTACAGGGATTATCAGCTTTAATACAGTTAAGCTGTATGCGCAGATCAATCTGCTATGAGCTTTTTACTATCCCTGCCTGGTATTTCCCCCCAAGACACTTGCCTCGTTTTTCAGTTTGGTCATCATCATTGTTTAATGTTACAAAATAGAAAACAAACTACCAGCTCTTCACAAATACAACAGTATTTAGATTTTTTACTTCCTGTTCTCTGTCTGCAAATTGTATTTTTCTACTTTAAACGTCTGGTGCAAATACTGTTACCAGTTTGTTAGGTACATCTGATGTAATCTAATATAACAGCCCTGCAAAAATGTCTCTCTTTGTGAAACTTAGACGGTTATAGTAAGAGGTGTTTCTTATAATCTGTCCTGGGTGGACAAAATATTACATACACTCACTTTATTAGGCACAATCGTGCATTGTAATGCAATCCAATACAACAGGATTACATTATATTGACGGGTTTTTCTAATATTCTGCTCTCCTCATGTACAATATGAATGGGATGAACAAATCATTAGAAACACATCTCAATGCAAGCAGTCCAAGACAGAATGAACACCTTGTTTGCCAGCAAAAAATTGATTTATTGTTTGGTTGTTGTGTTGGATCCTACTGAACTGTACAGTAAACTGCATCAAATAAAAGCTTTAATTTGTAGCAACAGCAAAAATGAAATCACTTCAAGTTATATAGTTTAAAAGGATCCCATGCGGCATTCTCTGATAGTTGGTGGGCTGGGAAGCATGCCATATACTCAAATCAGTATGGCTTTGAGTCTAGCTCCCAACCTCATTGCATGTCAAGTCCAATTTGCTTTCATCTTTGTGTCATTCTCCACTGTGCACAATCTAATTTCACAAAAATGCCAGAACAGTCGTCTGTAAAAATGCTTTGCCTGAATTACTTGTTTTACTACACTAGGTAACTGTTTTAAGTAGTCATTTTACATGTGTTCTTTAAAGCAATATTTATATAATGGTAGAGACAAGTCAAAGTCAGCAACCTACCTCCGTCACAAAGATACTGAGTGCAATGGTTAAGCATTCTGGTATGACCAAACAATGTAAGTTTTAAATTATTTTCCATTTAAATTTTAAGACCCATCTATGCCAAGGTTTAAATCTATGGACGGGTGAAAACAACTTCCTAGTTTTTCTAGTCATATCTCCTTTGGTGCATTGTAGCATTGACTCACAGGAGCTCTGGCCTTTTCAAAACAGCAGAATCTTCAATTTATGGGACCATAAGATATAACTGATTAAAATAATGATTTCATTTGGTTTTAGAGAATAAATGCGTGAAAAATACTTACAGTTGACTTAATATAACCCTCTAACAATAAAGGTTACATACTGTCGTGGGACTTGTATATGACATGGGGGCATAGGGAGTTCGTGGGCCATTAATGCTCAAGTCGATGGTTCAATCCCTGGGTCCTACTGCCCACATGTTGAAGTGGCCTTTGAGCACCATATCCATAGAAAGGCTCAAAGTGTATAGAATTTACTTGATTAAATATACAATACTGCAAAGGTTTTAGGCAGGGGTGGAAAATGCTGTCAAGAAAGAATGCTTTAAAAATGGACATATTAATGGATTTTATTTATCAATTTATAAAATACAGAAAATAAGTGAATGAACAAAAGAAAAATCTAAATCAAATCAATGTTTATTGTGACCACCCTTTGTCTTCAAAACATCATCAATTCTTCTAGGTACACTTGCACAAAGGCAGGGATTTTGTAGGCATATTGTAGGGTATATGATTCAACAGCTTAACCAAACAGGAGCAAATGAGCACCAATTCAGTATGTAAGTTGAAGCACCATCATTACCTGAAACAGAAACAGCTGTGTAGGAGGAATACAGCTGAGGAACAGCCAAACTCAGCTAACAAGGTGAGGTTGCCGAAGACAGTTTACTACCAAAAGTCAGACACCATGGCGAGACTGAGCACAGCAAACAAGACACAAGGTTGTTATACTGCACCAGCAAGGTATCTGCACACAGAAATATCAAGGTAAACAGGGGTTTCCACATGTGCTGTCCAAGCTCTTTTGAAGAAGCACAAATAAATGTGCAACACTGAGGACCATGGATGCAGTGGTTGACCAAAGAAACTTACTTCAGCAGATAAAAGACACATCGTGCCTACTTCCCTTCACAATCAGAAGATGTCCAGCAGTCCCTCAGCTCAGAAGTGGCAGAAAACAGTGGGACCCTGGTGCACCATCTACTGTCCAGGGAAGTCTGATCAGAGGTGTCCTTCATGGAAGAATTGCAGTCAAAAATCCATACCTCTGACATGGAAATAAGGCCAAGCGTCTAAGCTATGCCCAGAAACACCGGAATTGGGTGCAGGAAAATGGCAGCAGGTGTTCTGGACTGATGCTGATGCTGCAGTAGAAGGTAGTTTGTCTGTTGAAGAACACAGGTATATGATTCAACAGTTCATTCAGCGGTACAAAAATCAGTGTCTGCAGGCAGTAAAGTAAAGCACGGTGGAGATTCTATGCAAGTTTGCAGCTACATTTCTGCAAATGGAGTTGGTGATTTGGTCTCCTCAATGTTGACAAGTACAGGCAGATCCATCCTGCAATTACATCAGGGAGGCATATGATTGGCCCCAAATTTACTCTGCAGCATGACAACAACCCCAAACATATAGCAAAAGTCATTAAGAACTATCTTCAGTTTCAAGAGGAACAATGAGTCCTGGAAGTGATGGTATGACCTCCACAGAGCCCTGATCACAACGTCATCAAGTCTGTCTGGGATTACATGAAGAGAGAGGTTGCCTCACTCCACAGAAGGACTGGGGGTAGTTCTCTAAGATGTTTTGGCCAACCTACCTGCCAAGTTCATTTAAAATCTTTGTGCAAGTGTTTCTATAAGAAGTTATGCTGTTTAAATGCAAAGGGTGGTCACACCAAATATTGATTTAATGTTTTTCTGTTCATTCACTTTGTATTTTGTCAATGAATAAATATAATATGCTATTTGGGAATGCAAACAGCAGAGACTACACTTAATGCAAAAATAGTTAAGAACTGATTAGTAATGGACAGAAAATGTACAAATGTATTGCTCAATAGTTTGAGTCTGTTATCAGGAGATAATGCCAAAAACTGCCTGTACCAGCTTCTTAAATGTGTATGATTTTATATAATTGTATATTGAATTTTTTGGGTTTTTGACTGCTGGCTTAACAAAAGTAGACATTTGACAAAGACCCATTGGGTCTAGAATTGTGATGACAATGTCAAACTAATTTCTGACATTTCATTGGCAAAATGAATAACTGAGAATGAAAATAATTGTTTGCTGCCATCCAAGACAACTGCCCACTAGAAAGGAGAATCCATAAAATAAATATATAGTCATGTGACACTTGTCTTCCTCTTTGTCAATTATCTAATGCAGACAACTGAAATACCCAAACTTTAAGTCTTGTAAGGACAACAAACAGATTGTGGAAGAATAGTTTGGTGCTGTAGGCTTGTAAGGCTGTGAATGTCTAAGCGGATTCCTTCTTCATGTTCTACAGAAGACCCAGGCTGGCAGCACAGTGGAGACAGCACTAAAAACCAACTGGGACCAGTCAGCCAAACCATTTCAACTGCTGGAGCTGTCTGTATGGATCAACAGCCAACCTTATATTCCTCTGCCTTCGCCTTTGCTGGAGAAATGTCTAAACAATGGGAGCCCCAGTCCCTCAAGTACTGCTCTACACAACTTCCTCAGCTAATGGGATCTATTGATTTATTTGACACAATGTGAATTTATGAAGCTGCCTCTTAAGCGTGAGAGTATCAAAGTGTGGCTCAAAACAAACAGATAGAGATTCAGCTTGACACTCCAGTAATCCCAAGGTGAGTATGTTTTCTCAGTGAAGGTGCCACAGTGAAAAAAACCCCACACTGTTAAGTTCTTCTTCTGCTATCTCAGGCCTACAGTTATACCCACAGCATCAAACTGAAGAAAAGAAGGAAGAAATTAGCAATACCCCACAAAGCAAATCTCACTTTCCTCAATGTGATCAGAACAACGTTAAACTGAAAAACACAATAACAGATCCATAAAACGGCGTCAATTTCTTACATTTGCACAGGCGAAAATAAAGAGTGTGGCTTCACACAATGTCTTTGTCTGGATTACATACTCTTTTATCCCACTGAATTCTTACCACCCGAAGGTCATTTCCATAATAATGGTTTCCATTCTCCCTAATGGGATTTTGGCTGTGATTATGTATGCCAGCGTCTTGTGCAGACACTATCAGCCCTGTCATCCTGAATTGCACAAATGTAATTACACAAAGCCTTTGATAACTAAACAATGTAATTTACTGCTTGAGTGAAAATATATACTGGAGTTACATGACTCAATTTATAGACTAAAAGGAAAATATATGAGTACCATAGGTGGTATGTTGCAAAGAAAATTCTGTTCTTTATAGTAAGAACAAATAGAAATGCTAATGAATGTCTTTACAAGAAGAATATTGGTGTCCATTCAAGTGATTAAAGAAAAGATTCACAGATCAGTACTACTGGACATGGTAACTTAAAATAATAAGTGATTTATTAATAATGTGTTAGAAAATCCGTGAAGGGATATTCACATGTACATAATAGAGAGCTAAAGTGGAACTTCAAGGTGTTGTTCCGGAAGTAAGAACACCTCATTCAAAATCCCACTGACATTTTTAACTATGCGAATAACTAAAAATCCAGCCTTGGAACATAACTAGTGCCCGACTTTTATGGGTTTTTGGGGGCCGATGCAGATTTTAAAGTGAAAACAAGCCGATTCATAAGCCGATATTTTGATTTTAAAAATGATTTGGATAGTAGATCCCTCTACTGTATAAACTACACTTAGAAAAGGCTGATATGAAAGCTGCTCCGTATGTGGGCTATAATACCTGAACATGTAAACAACTGCACATCAATAAATACTGAAAAGAACAAATTCAATAATTTGTAATGCAGCGAGTGAGATAGAATAAGCATGTATATTTTACCATACACATAATCGGACATAAAAACTACTTTCAATGTAACATATTCTCATGTAGTTGTTCCCTTTACCAGCACTCTTTTAATTCTGTCTAAAACTATGAGAAACCATTTCTCTACTACCATCTGGCACTAAAACATCCCATGTATGATACAGTGACCCAGAGGGAACGCTGCTCTTGAAGTGTCTTGAAACTTTGAGATTTCACACTAACGTTTCATATTTTAAAGAGTAGCTAGATTAGCTTAGTCCGGCAGTAGGCCACAGTACGTTAAAAACTATAACTGCTCATTAACGTTAGCGCTCTTCCACTGATAAACATGGCATCAGCTAGCTTTGTGGGTAATCTAATTCAGCCATCGGCAGCGTTAGCTGCTGTAAGCTGTTAGAGAATATTTAGAAGTGATGAACAAAGGAGAAATGATACGACCGTTTGCTACAACTGCCACAGTGTCTCAGACATAAATTCATAATCAAGTTTGTTGAACAGTGTGGCCTCCACCACTCTACTACTGTAACATTAAACATATTTCTGTGACCCGGGAGGAAACCGTGGGAGGACAATTTAAAACGGGAGAGTTAGAAATTATGGTCATGAATGTTCTCAGGAGAGGAGAAGTTACGAGGGCTGTTTTTACTATTATTTAAGTCATGTATGTCACGTAACAAATGACTAACTCACCGCAAGCTCAGTTACTCAGTTTTTTTCTGCATGCTCTGGTAGACTGGGTCAGCTGATTGTTTTGTGGTGGATGTTTAGCCTGTTTTGAACAGGGGAGTTGTAGAGCGCTCTCTGGTGGACATAGTTCACTTTGACATGATTGAAGGATCTGCCTGTGTTTCTTTTATAATCATCACTTATCAGCTTAAAATCGAAGATGCTGACTTAAAAGCAATTAGCTCATATTGGGCGATGATATCGGTCGGGCTCTAAACATAACCATACTCAGCAGCATGTTGTGTGGTTCAATCCATGGGTTAAACATTTTTGGCTTGGCACAAGTCCATGTACAAGTCAGGAAACCGTGACTGGAGAGGTCCAAATGGTGTACACGTTTTTAGACAGAAGATATAACAGCTAAGGTTTTTAAAAATTAGGACTACATTAGAATAGTCTGTCTTACAGTGAATGCGAACTTGTCTTGTGAATATGCAAAGTACGTACACAGACCTGTTTCATTTTTATAGAAGTGGAACAGAGGCTAGCCTATACCTGACGACAGGACTTCGGCTCCAATTTATATGGAGCTACAGCGAGCAGCCGGCAAACTTTATGTAAGTAAGTAACTTTACATAAAAACTGAAAGCAGGGGAATACAGCTAGCATGGCTCTGTCCAAAGGTCACTTAGCTTTCAGCAGCTCTACAGCTCATAATTAACATGTCATATCTTGTTTGTTTATTGCATTAAAAAAAATTTTAAACAAGTTGTGGTAGGCGTATTTCATTACCTCTTAGCAAGACAGCGAAAAAGCATGTTTCTCAAACTGTTGAACTATATTGTTTTAACTACAAAAATGTTAGTATAGAAAAGAATGTGTTCGAAAATCTGTGGAGGCATGTGGACATATGTAATAAACACTTGCACTGGAGACTAAAAGGAGATAAACTGGCAAGAGTAAGGGTCTTGAACCACAGCTTGAGAATGAATCTTGAAAACCAAAGAACAGTCCTGTCCTTTGGCAAAGGTTCCACACTAGCAAAGAATCCCCCCCAAACCTGCCCACAACAAACTTCTCTTTGCCCCCCTCTCCTAAAAAAGGGGAATGAGTGAAGTGGCTGTGATGGTAGATTTACTGATGAAAAAAGGTGAAGCGAGAACATTCGGAGTGATAAAAGGGGACAGGGAGCGAGTGACAGTTGGGTTAAGACAGAAGTCATGTTCAATAGCAGGTAGAAACATCAAACACTGAGTTCACAGGAAACCCATGCAACCTTGTCTTGAAGGAGGATTTTCTGTTGTGTGGAGTAGATTATATCTGTTCAAGCTGCTGACACGGCCTCATTTGCTGCCCGTAGTGTTGGAGGGGGATTAAACGATATAAACTTTAAAGCTTTAAACAATACCTTTCAAAATTAAATGGATTAAGGGAGGGATGTCTGATGGGGATTTCCCAAGGCTTTGTTAGTTTTAAACTCTACTCCTTTTAAAGGGGTGGAAGAAAAAAAAAAAAACAGCAGTTAGAAATTTCTCAGGCATGTGACCGTTTTAATGAGGCTGCTCTCACGTTGAGGAGGGCAGTGGGCACAGGAGGGCTGCCAAGCAGATGGCTCTCATAAACATCATATCTGCTCTGTTTAGATACATGACTTCTCATCTCCCAACACTGAGAGGAAAACAAACCCGACCATCACCACAAGCACTACCCACTTGCCCGCTTTTGGCAAGCTGTGCCGGCTCGTTGAAATGGCACATTTCCATTTCTTGCATTTCCCCTTCATAACAATATGCATGAGCTGCGCAATTGATATACATAACCTCTAATCTGTTATAAGTATGCAGAGAAGATGCAGCTATTGCGGTGGTGGGTATTTTTGTTTAGTGCCAGTTAGGATGTTGACTTTTATTAAATGTTATTATTACCATATAGCTGAAAGTACACAAATACTAAGCAAGACAGAAGTTGTTGCTATGATTAGGCATGCTTCAGATGCTTTCCTCTTCAGTTGAGATGGGAAAAAAAGAAATATATATATATAAATATATATATAAATATAAATATATAAATAAATATATAAAACTTTGTTGCTGCCGCTTTGCTGTAGACATGTGACCATTCAGATGAAAGGGAGTCGGTGTCAAACTGCTCTCCAAATTGAGGACAGGCTCCACATTGCTGAGCAGACATCAGTGAGCTTAAATTCGGAGGCATGTCAAGCATCGCAGGTATTAGGATGAAATCTCTCATTATCTTACTTTACAACATAATATGAGAGCACCACAGCAGGAATAGGAAGGAGGGGGTGGGGGGGCATGCAGGGAGCAGGGGCCTCGTAGTCACTAATGGCAACCAAAGTGAGTCCTCAGTAGTCACCTTGAATTCTTTTATTAGACCAGGAAAAACAACTCCAAACAGTAACTGGATCAAGTCTGTCGTTTGCAGCCTCTGATTGGCTATAGAGACTTAGAAGTGGCTAAAATAAGCACCACTATGATCACATGGGGTCAAAAGGATGACATATAGCAGAACAGCAGAGCCTCTAGTGAACAAAGAAGAAGTGAGCCTCTGAAGAGAAAACTCCAAATCTGTGGCTGTCAAAAAGTCATGAGGAATCCAGAGGCCAACAAAAGCCTATTTATCTAACTCTATCAGGGAAAGTGGACAGCTTGAGCGCAGTAGCCTTGACAGCAGTGGGATTCCCTTGTCATTTCCCAAGGTCCACATACACACGCACACACACACACACACACACAGACGCATGTAAGATGATTATTCAGTACTGCTTGTCAATTGTACCTTTTCAACCCGGATCAATGAGTCGTCTTGCACCAGGGGCTTGTATCAGCGCCAGTCATTAACATGTGAGTGCCACTCTATCAGCTCCAGCTCCAAATAAATCAAAGGGTCGGCCACAGAAGAAAAGGGGCTAATATTTCCTCAATAACCCCAGAGAGACACCATGGAGAGATGCAAATTGCCTCCCAGGAGACCCCGGGGGATGTGAAGGAGGAACTCGCTGGGAGGCAACGGGAAGCTAATGAGTATAATGGTAAATGTATACAAGGAGAGGGAGAAAAACCTCTCTATTCATACCAATTAATACAATCTTATCAATGGAGGTGTACTGTAGAAGGAGGGCCCATGTCTAACCCCTTGCCCTCCTCCCCACTTCCACCTCGGAAGCGTCTGTATTATTCAACATGGGCCAGGCTACGGTCATTAGCCCTGTGGGAGACTGGGCCAGGCCTGGGGAGTTAAGGAGATTTTAAAAACCACTCACTCCTCACATCAAAACAAATCGGGCCAAATCAAAGGGGCTCAAAAATGTCCTTTCTTGAAGGGGTGAGGGAGGGAACTGCCATTGTTGTGAAAGCCTGCTTTCTGCAGCGTGTATGTACAAACGCACAAAAATACAAGCTAGCATTAGATAAGTAGCTTCATCAATCATGGTGCATTCAGGAAAAAAGGATTACTGACGATTATAATGTCGTGACATAAAATAATATAAATTTAAACGTAACAGTGTTAAATATCTTTGCATAATAACTAGAAAATGATGGCATCAATACATTTAATTAATTAAATGCTGCTTAACAACTGTGACATCTGAGATTTCATCATTTCTTTCTACATGATTAGCAGATTAACACTTAAAGGAACAGTAGGCTCACTGAAAATGAAGACAGTATTTCATCGCAGCTGCTGACACCACGCCAGAAATCTAATGAAATGAAAAAAACCCAACATGTTCAAACATGTATTGTGAAAATCCTCAGTCCCCAAAAAATTATTTTGAAAAAAATCTTATTATTTTAAAAATAATACTAATTATCTCACCCCACTAGCAGATTATTTTTTTTGCGGTGCCTAAACGCACTTTTAGTTTCTTGTGTCTTAACATGGCGCTCTATTTAAATCAAGCCACTAAACAACATTCACACAGCAATGCAAGCTAAAAATACATGAGTTGGATTTTTTTGGGGTTTATGTTCCCTTTAAACTGATGAACGCAATCGCAGAAAAGTTTTTTCTTGCAGTTTCACTCTTTACATTTGTTAAAGCATTGTTGTAATATATCCAGTGCGCCAAAACCTTCTCCAATACCAAATATCACCAACAGATGGCACATGCAGCCATCAAAAATACGAAAAATTTAAACACTTACTACCATAACTTTAGCTGTGTTAAGTAGTAACAATTACCACAATGAAACCTTAAAGGTACCCTGTGGAGTTTTCTTATAAACATGTTGTGTTTTGTGCTCAAACAAAACAGGGGTCCACTCATCCAAAATTGCTTCCTCGCACCACCACACTTTAAAAACTACAACCTTTAAGTTACCTCTGAATCAATACGGCCACGGTATGTAGTTTAAGGAAGCACTTGAAGTACCTGAAAGAGCAAGCAAATGCTTCAAAAGCATAAGATGCCTCGATGTATCATTTCGAAGGTCATTTATCAAGGTTGAGAAATATATCTTATGGCAGCTGATTGGAGGAGGATTTGCCTCCTAGAGATCACCAAGGGGACTGAAATGAAGGTTAATCACTATATAACTTTCTACATGTATAATCCTATACTCCAGATTTCATTGAGCATAGCTGTAAAAGCCCTCCGTCAGCATAATTGCGCCTAACCTGTGCCCCGCATGCTCAAATCTCTAAAATATCACATCCAGCTCTAAGAATAAGTGGGAAATTAATGAGGAAAGTGCTGAGCTCAACCTTAGATAGGTATCACAGAAAGGGTTAGCCGCCTCACAGCTCATGTACAATAGAAGCCCGCTAATCCAAACTCTCAAAGATAGAGGTTGTTTGGACTTGTGAAATGTTCTGAGGGATAAATACAAGACTATGCTGATTTGACTTTGGTGCAACTGGAACAGACGTAAAATATACCAAAAATGAAACGGCGAGTTTTTTTTAATGTAGCCAGGTTAATTAGATTTAGTACTATAATTATAACTATAATTAACTTGGGATACAAATAATGGAAGTACATTAGATTATCCTCCAAAATATGCAATAAATGACTCTTGTACTCAGTATCAGTACAGTCTTTAGTCATACCTGCATGTACTTTTGATATTTTTAATATGGATTTTTCCTATTAAGTTTTTTAAATCTTAAGCTATTATTTGTGTCCATCCATTAATCTTCTTTTCATCTCATCTATTCAATTAAATGTGATTACACAGACCACATTAACTAATGCTGCTTTTCAATGTATCATCCCTTTGAGCAGGAAGTGAGAGGATCAGTGATCATATTCTGCCCCTTAGTGGAGGAAATGGTCCATAACCTGAGTGAAACAGCATAACAGGAGGCTTGATGTGCAGAGGCTGAGCAGCAGGCTGGATTGTGGACATCTGCAGCTTGTGACTTAGTGCTTCATTCAGGCTTTGATGGACCAAAGCAACATCACCTGCCAGTCCCTTAGATTTAAGTAGCTACAATCTGTCTCTCCTTTAAACAAACTCCTATCCACTCCCGTGGCACTGTAAAAGCCACTCAATTTGCATGTAAATTTAGGTTTGTGAAAATGTAAAATATCCCAAACTAGAAACTTTAAAGATTGGGAGTTTGGATGTTTGTCATGACATAAATTGGCTTCAAAAACTGCTTGTTTGCAGGGGTTTTTTTTATAATCAGGCTGCATTATATGTCAGAGAATCAGAACCAAAGGCTGAACCCTCATTCCTGGATTTCATCCATAATATGCTTCTGCAAATCCCTCTCCGTAGAGCTGCTGTAGCAAATTAAGGAAGCAGCAGTGAATGTTCTCTAATACAAATTGAAATATAAGCAGCAAAAAGCCAAATATGAGAGCTGAAATTACAGTATGGGGGCTAAAATTAAATGCAATTGCACATTCATGTGTAAAACTAATATCTAAAAAATCTATTTGTTCAAATCCTACTAGTGATTAAGTGCATTACAACTGGGTGCTTGAAACATGATCCTCCCTCATACAACACGTGGATTCAAAAAGCATCAGGACTTTTATGAGCTGGAGCAAATAACATAAGGCTCCGAAAGCCCAAATGTATGACGAGGTGGGGTGCTATAATGGCGCGGTTGATGTATTAAGGTTATCCGAACCATTCAATACTCTCTCAAAGTGCATGACATTTGAATGTATTTGTAGCTACGCAAATATGAAAACATCTGAATTGTAGACAAAGCTATTGCTAGATTATACTGCACTGTATAAGAAGCTGAAATAAAAAACAGCTGTAATTAATTATTATTTACATTATTAATTAATCCGATTTTTTTGTGATTACTTGATTAACTGTTTGGTCTGTAAAGTGTAACTAAAAGTAAAGGATGACAGGATGACGAGGTCTTCTTCAAATTGCTTGTTTAGTCCAACCAACTGTCTAAAACCAACCAATAATTTCAACATATAGTTAATCAACAATAGTGGCTTTACATCATTAGAAAATTAAACAAAGACTAGAGTATTGTAAACACCAGTTGTGTGTCAGTGATTCTGTTTCACACTGGAAAATAATCAACAGCCAGCTTGTCACTCCCTACAACCTGCCAAGCGTAGGAGTGGAAGCACTGACACATGTAACTGACATCTCAGATTTAATTTGACTGGTAATCACACCCTGCTATAGTTTCAGAGCATTTCACACGTCTGAGCTACAGTTTCAGGTGTTAAGCCGGTAAGGAGACATACAACTGTGCCTCTGAATGATAACACCTCTTCAGAGACGGTCACATTTTAGGTTTATGCTCTGCCTTTGGGATTATAATAATGATAATACTAACAAGAAACATTAGATTCCACACATACACACTGTCTTGCTATTCCATTAAAATGCAATAAACACTCATTTCGAGCTCAGCTTAGGCGCTCAAATACTTTCATTTCAGTTCAGTGGCTATTTGAAACTAATTACAAATGTGTGTTGCTTCACGGCAGGTCACCTTGTGATTCTTATCTGAATCATAAATTCAATATTCTACTAATACTACCCGTGTTTGTCAAATTTGAGAAAGTGGATCTCAATAATCATGCAGAATGTACAACAAAATAAAACAGAGCCAGGCAAATGTGTAGTTACCAGTCTATCTTGAAGCACTGATTCCACCACATGGCTCTTACAGACCTGTAACAGAGGGACAAATAGCAAGAAATGTTCTTGCTGTTAATAAAGCTGAAAGCTTTGATTTTCTTTACAAAAACGTTTCAGGTTTCAGTAAGATTTCGTGATTACATCTGACACACCCTGCCTCGAGGAATCTGTCCCTCCAAATTCAGACTCTGTTTTGCGATCCATAACTGAAAGCTGAAAAATACATCCACACAAGAACACAAAGTAAATATGAAGTCCGATTAAGTTTTTTCTTTTTATTTAAATAATTTTAATCAAACTTTAATAAAGTGTCTATTAAAGCAAAAGTGACAAAATACGTAAATGAGCATAAAGCATTGTATTACTGTACAAAAATATAAAAATACATATTTCCCTTTTGTTTGCCAAAAAGTCATGGATAGACAAATAAATCCTATCCCCCATAGTGACATATTTCTGGAGCTACTTACCTCTAAAGAGGTCCAATTCCCTGTTAGACCTATTCTGAACAAACTATTATAAAACTCCAATAACAGAAATCCAAACAGAGACATTTAGAGGGAGGGTAGTGCTGCGTTTATAGTTTTATACTTTCGGAAATTTGTTGTATTTTAATCCTGCATGTCAGCTAAAGTCTCTGACACCCCAACCGAAGTAATACATCATTTTCTGTAGTCACATTTTTTTCATTTCTCATGCACAAATGTAGAAAAAAACATGGTTCCAGCTTCTCAAATGTAAGGACCTGCTGCTTTACTCTGCTTTATATAATTGTTTATTTAATATCTTTGAATTTGGAATGTTGGTCAGACAAAACAAGTAAACTGAAGATGTCACCTTGGGCCATTTTTCCACATAATCAACACATAGAATAATAATTAGTAACAGCCCTTGTCATTCTGCCACAGTACTGTATGTTACAGCAGCAGTATAATTTGTTAGGCTAAAAAGTAGGCACCATCACAAAAGTTGTTAGTTACAGCCAATAATGTTTCTTGCTTATTCATTAACTTAAACCTCAATATGAACATCAAAAACAGAAATACGCCTTAGGGTTTAAAATGTAAATATTTAGGAAACTAAACCTGGAATGACGTAGTCAGTTACTCAGTCAACATAAACATTATCCACAACTATTATGATAATTCCAGCTTCTCATATGTGTGGCTTTGCTGCATTTCTCTGTCTTAAGCATAAACTGACTTTTGGACTGTTGTTCGAACAAACATTTGCTGACATTATTTTGGCCTATGGGAAATTGTGACTGACATTGTTCACAATTAACCCCAAAATGCAAATATTTGCCTAAAGCTCTACTGGGAACCGGCATTTATATTTTCATGTTCATCACCAACAGAAACAGCTGTGAGTTATTAATTTCATGCAGATGATTTAATGAGTCAAATGTCAATGTGATTCAATGAAAACACGCCACCCTTATTTCCTCACCTCCGATATATTTCTGCAGACCTCAATGTTCTTGGTAGATCCACCTGATTACTAAAATATCTCATCTCTGCAGCTGTTTCTCAGCTGAGTTGCTAATTCAGGCCAGTGTACTTCCATTTAAGTAGTCCCACGAGTCTTCATTTATAGCTGTGTAAGCAGCCATCCAGGCCAACCGAGAACACATAACTGTTTGCTATGCTGAGCATTCTGGGACTTCAGGCATCTTGGTTAAAATATTTGACCTTGTCAAGTGACATATAATCAATTTGTGGATAACATGCCTCAACCAACTGATTTATTTAGTCGAGTAGTTGACTGTTTTACTCTCTGTGGTATAATGCAGTAAAACCTATACTAGGCTGTTAATCTGCCACTGACTTCCTCCTATAGCCATGCAAGCTCATCCTTAGACACCTGCAGGGCGTGATGGACTCACTTATGTAGGTCTACACGTTTTTTGTTTTTTTACAGGACCTCCTTTCCTGAGCTGATAACAACTACAGTGTAAATACACTCTTCGAGAACCAGTGTTATGGAAGTTCTTCAATGACAAAACTACTGACCCTGCACAAAAATAAAATACTTCCATCATCGAGGAGTTGTGCAATCAAGCAATCACAATATTTCCACAGGAAAATCTAAAGAGTGCTACAGCGATACTTATCAAGCTACATAATAAAATGTAATTCAGAACCACTGATATGAACCTACGTCTAATATAATTAACCCTTAACACACCCATCTTATTGATATGTTCTGTCCCTCGACAAGTGCCTCTGTGGAAATGGTTTATCCCCCAGAAGTGTGTTGTCCCCAACAGCCATTAAATCTCAGCAAAACAGATAATTTAAAGATAATAAACTTGAATATTTTCATCTTACTTAAAGGTCCAGTGTGTAATATTTCTGAGGATTTATTGACCGAAATGCAATATGAAGATCCATAACTATGTTTTCAGTGGTGTATAAAGACCTTACATAATCAACCGGTATGTTTTTAGTTACCTTAGAATGAGCCATTTCTACCTAGATAACCGCGTGTCATCATGTTTCTACAGTAGCCAAAAACAGACAACAGCGCTACAGAGCACATTTCGTCACAAAGTTGTTCTTCTGCTTGTATAATTCTGGTAGTGTAGACGCTCGTCAATATGGAAAATGTGCACATAGAAGAAGAAGAGGAAATAATAATATCAATAAACAGTCTGTGAGTATTCTTTTTTTTTATTAGAAGTAAGAAGAGGAGTGAAATTTGGACAAATGGAGGACTACATGTATCGTTTAGCACGAGCTGACAGCTTGTGGATCTCCGTTGCCAAAGAAGTGAAAACATAATGAAGCCAGACGAAGTTGAGACAGATGCAGAAAGATGACGGGAGGAAGAAAAGCATATAATCGTTGTAGAATTTTGCAGAATGCTCTAAGGTGGGACAGATGTTTTCAAAGCGACGCCGAAGTTGCAAACTGTTGTTTGATAGTGTTAGCTAGAAGCTGGCCATAAGGACAGACAGAAATGACATGTTTCTCCTGTCAATGTTGTGAAATATAGTTGGATTGTAGTTTCATTAACATTATTCTTCAGTGTGTGTTTTGGCTTTGCAACACCGACAGATTATGTTCATGAGACAATCAGCTGATTAACTGGCAATATTGGTAGCCTACTGATCTAAGATCAGATAAGCCAGCTGAACTTTTCCTCTCTTAGAAGAAAAAATATTTAGTTGGATTGTAATTTTTAGCGTTATTCTCCAACTGTGTCTTGGCTTAGCAACATGGACATAAATGTGTCGGTTACATTTGTGAGATAATCAGCAGATTATTATTGGCAATAAAAGGGTACAACATGAAAGTTCATATCAGACAGCTAAACTTCACATTTTACTGCCAGAGTGGAAAACACTCTACCGCTAACAGTGTTATGATTACAAGACCGTGTGGAGAGGAGCCTTGATCATCACATGACAATGTTTTTGTAAACTTTATGTATTATGTTATTTATAAATGGACTGTGGTTCAGAAACAGTGAACTTAAATCTTCCTATGATCTATCAGCAATTTTGCAATTTGTTGCAATTTGCAATTGCAACTGCACTAGATGTGACAGTTGAAATGTTCTTTGCTTTGGTATGTTAGTCCAGAAGAGCCAACCCTGCCAAGATGTACCAAAATTCCTGATTTAGAACAGTAAAATAATGTATTAAAGGTATGCCACATGTAGCAATTCATTTATTTTTGTTTCTGTTGTTTGATGAACAATTAACAATAATATTCACAATACCGTATGGTTTTACTGAATAATTATGTAAAATATATCTTATTTTCTCATTTCTTGACTGGTTACTCTCTTTTGTCCTGTGTCAGCCACTGTAGCTATCTTACACGATTGGATAGGGGAGGTGGGGTGTTGAGTTTTTTTGCAATTTGTTGCAATTCGCAATCTTCACCACTAGATGCCACTGAAACTTACACACTTAACCTTTAAAATAATGTAGGGATGCACTGAATGTTCAGCCACCGAAATTAATCAACTAAAAATAGCAAAAAAGCACTTTCGGTCTTTGGCTATCCGCCTACGTGCCAGCATTTCACGCACACACAGCCAGGGAATATGGCGTTTCAAGCCAAACTCACCAGTCCAAAAGAGGCACAGTCTATTCTGAGTTACAGCCAGTTCCACCTAGGGTAGGCTTGCCTTTTAAGCCTGGCTGTCACTACACGATTTTAAGACCAATTTGCCGATGGGCGAGCTTGGCAACCGTCAGGCTGTGACCAGCGATCGATCAGCCAGTCATTGTGTGAACTACTCAATGACACATTTAAACGGCTCCCCGAAACATCACCAACGCAGCTACATTTTCTATGCAAAACACATTTTACTCACCTCCAGCACTCTCTGGAGCTCAGACAATCCCAGCTACCTGCATGTACTAATTCATTCTTTCACCCAGATTCTTTGTCGTTATAATTACTATCTTTTTAATAACAAACAATTGTTTTGTGTGTAGGTTCGCGTCATTTCACGTGTTTTATTGACAAAATGTGGTTGGAAACCAGCCGCCGGGTGACACAGCCGTTGTCAACTTGTGTAGTATGTGACTCCCTTTCAGTCAGGTAGTGTGAACGCCACAACGACTTCAAGACTCTCATCACAACACGGCAAGTTGTGTAGTCTTAACAGCACGGCCTTTGGCCAACTCTGTCAGTCGAACCTTTAGACACAAGAGGGATCACTTCATTTTATTTTCATTGGCCAACTTTAGCATTGAAGCTGGGATTCAGAAATGGAGATTTTTCTTGAGATATGGAGTCTTGTGGAGATTTAAACTAAGATAAGGACTCATAAATCAGTAGTGGAACAGTGGATTTTGTATTGATCTCTTACTGTATAATACACAGGTGAACTTTGTGTATCTTGTCGTCTATAAGTGGGCCTACCTGATGGTATTATATTATTTAAAGCCATGACTTGACTCTCAAATGAATGAAATTATTACTCTCAATAACACTCAATGTTAACATAGACAGCAACAAAGACCTCACAGTAAGAGCTAACCAGCCACGATAAGCTACTGTCAGAATCTGTTTCTCCACTGGAAAGACAGGAAATCAAGTGGAGCTTTGACAGTCACTGGAAGCACTTTTATGGCCCTTTGAGAGAGTCATTGTGCGAGTACCTGTGTTGTAGCTGGGCTAGCAGCTGTACTACAAGAGGCTCTTTAGTGTGTGTGTCAGCTGTAGCCATACAGTTAACATTGTGGTTAGTCAGCCATAAATGTGTTTTAAAGCTCAACAGTTATCAGCAGGCCCATTAGTTGTGTTTACTGCCACTGCAGAGGAATTAATCTCGTTCTCGTCCAACATTGTTTTTCCACCAGCGCTTATAACGCTTTCCATTACAAATGCAACTAGCAGGTATGCGTAAGAGGCACAAACCGGGGCTACAGTTAGCCAGTGTTTTGCTTTTTATACTTGCTGGCAGCAACTTCTCACACACATACAAGCTACTTTTGAGCAGAACAACTATTTTGGAGTGAAAGATTATTATAGACAGTAGTGCAGAGAGGTTTAAGGCAGGTGTAAAAACAAAACATTAATTCTAAGTCTGTTGGCAGAAATGCAGCCCCAAACTTACAAGGAACCTCCGCCATGCTCCACTTTTGCCTGCAGACACTAATTCTTGTACCGCTCTCCAGCCCGGCCTTCAACTACAGCCAAATATTTGCCTTGTTTCCATGTTGGATGTTGGCTTTTTGGCCCCAAGTCTTCAGCTATGGTCAAAAAGTCAAAAAAATCCTTTCCTAGATTTCGATGGAAAACGTCATGAGGTCAATGAAAGATGTGAAGGAGAATTCATAAGGACTTTGGAATAGACGACCACGGGGTCGAGAATCTGACTGCTCTTTTTTGGGCGACATAATTATGCGACGGTGGATGTTACTGACGTGGCCAACCGTGATAAAATTACAATGTTCCGTTGATGGACTACAAAAAGTGCATCTTTGACACTGCGCCACGTGTTGTTTTAATGCAAGCCATCTAAAGGTGGACAACATGGTGGAATATTGCTCTATAACAAAGATGGCAAAAAGGCCTAGAGGGTACCAGTCACCAAATAATGAAAAGGGTTGTTACATTGAGAATGTTTGATCACACTCACCCTCTTGCCCATCCATATTTAAATGAATCCCAATTATTGTATAAAACAGTGTTTTTATAAAAGAATTCTTACTTTACAACATTTTTTTTCACACAGTATTTTGACGTAAGAACTTGCTCAAGATGAGATGTTTTTGTATTTTGTCATTTCAAGTCCAAGCTTTAATTATGTTAAAATGTGCTTAGATGCTTGTCATGTCTTCCTGTTCCTTTTCTGCAATTAGCATACTCTTCCTGCAGAAGCCTACTGTCTAATTTTGACTTCAGTGACTAGAGTTTAACTTTGATTTTGCCACTGGCAATACTTTTGGCGTATAGGTACTTCCATACAAATTTCCCCCACAGCCACACATTGCATTCGCCTCACTGCAATAAATACTACATGTTTTTAAATGGCCACTTAAATTCAGTAAGGGAATGCAGAGATACAAAACTTGAGAAACAAAGTTTGCACGCAACAAGCTCTGCGTCAAATGGTTTTCATCCTAAAACAATGACCTATGTAACAATGAACTGTATCTGGTCTTTCGAATTCAAAGTAAACACCTCTTTCTTCTCTTGCCCTCTTCAGTACAAACAAACAATTTAGCTGGATTGCCAAGAGCTACCTCTAGCATCTGTGACTTTGTTTTGACAGGCTATGCGACAGTCGGCTAGCTGGTCTTCCCACAGGCTGAGCCACAAAGAGAAAACCGCATCTAAAATATCTTGGACAAATACTTTCTGTTCTCACAGCGTACCAATTTAAGTTGAGGTAACTCTAGCTAACCCTTTCACAGTTTAGTATTCAGTCCCTGCAGTGTTTTATATCTTCACAGCGACACATCGCTGACTGATGACCACACCTGGCTACGGCGTATCCCTGCGCACATAAACTGTACAGCAGGCTGCAACACCTACCTCAGGACGACGACTCATGTCCTCAAGCTTGTCATTGCACTTGACACCGTTGCTCGTCTTCCCCTCTTTTAGACTGTCGCCATTTTGCTTTAAAATCACGCAGGTTGCACTCTCGACCAGAGGAGAGGGATGTTCACGGCGGAGGTAGTGAAATGAGCATCTCTCTGACTGCACACGGACCCCTTATGTCCTGTTTGGTTATCTGCCAGTCCGACGAAACGATACAGACCATCTCACCTTAATAAATCACCTACAATACTAAAGCGACATTTGTACCCAAACAGAATGTGACGAAAAAACATGTTTTAAAGTTTGTGTATGTGGCGCATGACCTTGAACTGAATGCTGCGTTACATTAGGTTAGATATTTAGCTTTAGTAGGCTATTCAAAGACACTTGGTGTGGATTTGTAAACATGGTAAACAGACAAAATCTATTATACAAATAAAGTGGGCCTACTACAACTATAAAAAGGGAACATTTTGGCTTTAGTGTACAGTTGCTCTGTTGCCCTTCTAGGTTTAACAAACCACAAGAGTGCCATTCACAGTGTAACAAGAACTTGGACTAAGCAGGACCGGAATGAAATGGTTAAATCTGTCTTATGTGGCCATGAACTGCATTTGAAAATGGTTGTAATGAAAGTTTCACTGGCGAAAATATGCTAGTGTTGTATATTTAATGTTCAATTGCTCTTGTACAAGTAAAGCAGTGAGCTTTAACCCTCATTTAAATTGTAGGATAATGATGCAGAATACATGTTGAAAATGCATTATTAATGGTGTTGCATGTTTTTCCTTGCCTTTTCCCTTTTCCCCATGATTCCACAGGAAAACCATCAGGCATTTCAACTCTCATGAGTCAGGGGGGTGGAAATGTGCTTTTCTAATGTCCATCATGTTATCATTGATGTGTTTTTAAAGCAGGTGCTATGCAATGATCATTCCTTTTAATATTGCTGGTGGTTGCTTTGAACCCTAACCCTAATCCTAACCCTTACTTAACATGCTTCCCATCGAACTATCTAGGAAAACAAGCTTTCTGGAAAACTTCATTTCTGATTGTCCCTTCCATATTTTTATAAGACATCCCAAATATGTGGATCATGATTGGATGATTTTTTTTTATCAAATGTTAAACTGACTGGAAACTGGAAGCTGATGCAATGATTTATATTGCAACTGTGAGGTTGACATAATTCCACTTTGCATTCACCTAAATGCAGCTATACCCTGTTGTTATTATTCTGCACAAAACACAATGAGGTGAAAGCAGGTATTCCCAACCATAACAGACTTTTATTGTGTATAACATTAAAATGTCTTTGTTTGGAGCACTGAGAGAAACATAGCCTGTGTGTGGTGTCTGCAGTAGTTGATTGGAGTGGTTCTCAAATTCATATACCTATAAAATATTGATTGGATTAAGCAAACAGCTAACACATCTTTGAATGTACATTGCTCCAGTGATTGCTATTATCAACAAGAAATAATCTGCAGACAACAAAAATGTCTCGAAATCTCTTGAATATTTATAGAGTGGGCGAAATATGACTTATTTATTTTTGCTAAATTATTAAATGTGTGGAATGCAGATCATTAATCATTAATATTAAAATATAGAGAAACTGTAAGACATAAATATTTGTGCATAAATATTTATCTTCTCCATGCCAGTGTGTATTAACTCTAGGTTTGGTTCCCTATTCAACAGAGATATATTTCTTTCAAAGCTATTTCCTAGTCACTTACTATATTTGTGCTTGCCTCACTGATCTCAGCTTATCACCGTACCCACCTAGATGGCAGAAAACACAAAGCAATTTCAAGGAATGTGTTGTCTTTTTGTGTGAGATATAGGGATTGACACAAGCCCTCTGTTTTCAGAGCATGAAGTAATTCTTTTAATGGCCTGCCAACTGTGCACTCCAAAGTTTGATTTTGCTCTGCAAAATGAGAGCAAAAATCTCGAACAATTTATTATGCTGTTTGTGCCTCGCTTCACTAGTTATCGTCTGCAATTTATTTCCTACCTTGGGGTACTGCAAGCCATTTTTCTCCATTTTCAGTGGCTCACTTTTTTTTTTCTTGATCCTGCACGCTGCTGACTAAACTCCTGCCTCCAGCTATGGTGTTGGAACATCACAGAAAACTACATCATTATACTGAAGCTAGTTAACAAAGAGAGGCAGAGAACCAGTTTAAATCACAGGGCACAAGACAGTGTGAGGAATTACTGAGTTCACTTACTCAGATGTAGCAATTCATAGCCTCTCTCTCTCCAGCCGCACAGGTGAAACGGCCCGCAAATGAAGGCTTTATTGGACCTCAGTTTGAATTCAAGGTCAGCACCTGACCACTATTTTAAATGATTTTTTTCTATTATAAATGAATCTTTAGTCCAAGCATGTGTCCCATAACTGCATCAGTTGAGCACCTTTTTATTAATACATTATTTACACCTGTGCTTTTGCTACTGTGACATGTCAGCATTTCTAACCAGGACAAAAAGCCTGATACTTTCTGTAAAAACACAAGTTACCTGTGACTTAAAAGATGACAGAAATTTTACTTTCAAAAGCAAATAATCCCAAAGCATATCAAGTCACCTGTAGCCATAGACTTTAAAGTCAGTAGAGGAGCGTTGCCCATTGCTGCCCTATGTAAAGCACACAAGATGCAGCTATTGCAGATGACAGGCCGAGTTTAATCAGTGAAATCTTAAAATGTATTCTAAACCTAGCAAAGAACTAGTGCACTGTAGAGACCACCGGTGCGAAAATATAAACTATTACAAAAAATATCAGCAAAACATGATTAAATTATTAATGATGCAGCAGAGTGGCCCCTGTCATATTATTTGATAAGTTTTCCATTGTGCATGTTTGTACAGTAAGCGACATTTCAGTATTGTAGCTGGTTGAGAGGGAGTGATTTTAACAAACGTTTGTATGTAATGTAGTTTTATCTTTAAAATGCATCATATTTTAAATGTAGAATGTAGAATCATAACCTGCAAAGTAACTAAAACTGTCAAATAAATGTAATGGTTTAAAAAGTAGAAGTATAAAGAATCATAAAATGCAAAATTGCACTTAGGTATAGTATATTTATACAGTATTTTACCACTGATGTCCTTACCAAGATAAGAAATATATTGTGCTTTACTTCGACACTGTTTTTTTGGTTTAAAACCAAATCAATATATTGTTACTATAATAAAATGCAAATGATCATAAATTCAAAATAACTTAAATTTGTGTATTCAAATGGTAGCCTATTCTTGAAGTGGTTCTCCAGTTAGTAATGTGGTCAGTATTGAACTATCAAAAAGAGGGCTCAGAAGAGACTTTAAGAAAAAAGTATTGTCCAAATCAAACTAGCAAAGTTTTGAGCAGACTTTTGGGTCTCACTTCCTGGTACATGCTCCCGATTTTCAAACCGCACACACCCGGTTTGTAACATACAAACCTGTAGTGTCCAAGCCCACACATGATGATATTATCAAGGTTTTTCCTCAGACTTGTTAAAGCTCCGCCAGAGCCACAGAAGACATTAAGCTTGTTGAGTAGTACTCCTAATAATGATGTTTTGAACAACCCATCTCCCCTTCATCCTTGCAATAGTATAAAAGCACCACAAGGTGGCAGATGGAGGCCTGCTGTGTCCATTCCTAGCATGCCTTTTGAAATCAGTCTTATTAACTACCATTAAATCAAAGCTCACAAATTGTATTTTGATATGCAAAACGATTTTTAAACGCATATTATATGCTGTTTTAATCCTTAATACCAGTAAATATGGCATATTAGGCCTTTTAATATTCTTAAGAGATTATCAGGCACTCATTGCCTGTGTGCTTATGCAGGGTTTCAGCATTATCAAATATTAATTCTTCTAAACTTGCTCTTTTAAGAGGACTTCTTTGATGTTGATGTAATTTTTCATCGGCTAAGCAGATCTGTGGTATCTTTTGGAGAGCAGCGGGCCATAATTCATTGATGAGCCATGTGGAGCGCAGATATGCACATCCTAATGCTTATGCAAGATCTTAAACAGTTCTCAGTTGTGGAATGGATATAACAGAGTAGTATGGTGCTGGCCTCACTGGGGCGACAAGACGGAAAGGGCTAAGTAGGGGGGTGAGGAAAACTAATCTGTATGAACTTTGTATTCATTTAAAATGCTTAAGAATCAACCGGCAACGTCATTTAAAAGCTGTGTAGACATTAGAATAGATTGGAAGATATCAGGGCTTCACAGCAAAAGCTTTGCAAGCCTCCTTTCCAAACAGCTGAAGGTCAACATCATTTAAAAAAACGTTTTTGTCACCACTGTGAAATAAACAAGCAGCACTACTTTGATTCCAGTCATGTCTATTTGGCACAGAAAAAAAACAGGAAGAATATTACAGAGGCAATTATGGCAAGACAGAAAGTTTAAGGTTATCATTATTAAATTATTCATTTTTGACAATGTTGGCCCTTGGAGTTTGGGAATTGATCTTTCTGTAAACACGCTAAAGCAAGAGAGATTGACATAAACTGCAAAGACGAAGCCATCTTTTCAGCACTCTGCTTTCTCTTTCATGTTGCCTCACTGTGCGGGCTGAACACTGCTAATGAAAAATGGGAAGACCTTGGGCAAGTAACACAGACTGATTAGTTTTGTACACTGGAGACGAGAAGTGCTTTGGAGTCTGCGATGATATTTGTTTTCTTTTCACAACATATCTGAGGAAGAGAAGTAAAGAGAATGCTTAAAGTTTCACCGATGTGTTTGTTCTCTTCAAAGCAGAGAGAAATCTTGTGAGTCTGTGTCAGATGTTGCATGTGCACGCTCATTATTTCAATAAGTCTATTTTGCCTCCCGTGATTGCTCTATAAAGAGAATCGTGGATGACCCTGGCTCTGTTGTTAAGTTAATGCTTTTGCACAAAAAAATAAAAGATGCTGCTTTGGGTAACAGTGAGGTTATGGTGGGACCCCCCCATCTGCCTTGTTATCGTGGGCCTCAAATAAACCAGATGAGTCCTTCGCAGAATCTGGCCCTTTGGAACATGCTGGTCTGCTTGAGTTAGAAATCACAGAAGACAAACAAGGCCAGTGTGGGCCCTGCTGTAAAGTTTTTCACTAATGGGATAATTGATTGACAGTCTTTGAGCTTTCATGCAGCTGGATTATTTACAGTTGCACTTGCATGCTGCAACGTTTTGAGTTTAATTGAGAAACAATTGGGTATAAGGGCCACACTGCCATAGGGGAAATCAAGCAATGGGACTGTTTTAATGATTCCCCCACCAGAAAAGTTAGATCCACAGTGAACTGACTCTCTTTGCACTCTGATCTCACAAAGTAGAGGCTGCAAGTTGTTCATACTCATCATCTTTTCTTTGAAATCCCATCCCAGTTGGATATATATGTTGGCATCCAGCTGTCTGCTCCATGTCAATTTCAGTATCACAGATTCATTCTTTTGTGTTCCAGACAGTAGTGGTGCAGCGAGTTTCACTTGTTTTTATCAGGGCCGTGGCAACATATGACATACTTTTTTGCTCTGCGGCCTCGGCCAAAACTTTGACACTATGAGCGCGCGCAACGAGCCAAGCAGCTTCCTGTACATCAGCTGCTGTAATAAATGTGCTGCAGTTCTCTGGACTGTACTGTACTGCTGTGGAATGCAGACTTTGGCTCCGGGTCGCAGTCTGCAGTCCTCCACGCACTCATCCCTCTCACTGCAGAAGTGTCCATCTGTGCTGGAGGGGTTCAATCAAGTTCAGATATATCTCAAAGCATACTGCATCATTTTGGTTTTGCATTTCAGTCAGAGAGGGCTTAGTACACTGTGTGCATGAATTCAAAGAACAGTTTAAAGGAAGACCAGCCCTACTTTTTCTGTCGAAATTTTGGAAATGAAATGTTATATTTGACCATTTTTGTTTGACCAGATTTACCAAATTTGTAATGTATAAAAAATCTTGAAAAAAAGTCGGGCCAAATATAATGACATTTTTTTAATGATATAATGAAGATTGGGTAAATTATTTTTCAAGCACATATTTCTAACTCACTATAAATATAAACACTATAATTTCCTCCTGCCCCTTTTATCAAGTATTATCAAAAAACATGCTACAGATTTATGTGAACACATACATACACTACAACATGTACACTAATACAAATATATACACACTTTTAACCTCTCCTTTATTTATTAGCAGATTTAATCAATGGTATTGTGGTGATGATTTTGATAATGCTATGTGTTATGGTGAGGCATTTTCTGTTATCCTGCTGTAGGCTCTAATGGCATTATATGTCCACTGGAGGGTGCTGCAGATTGACTTCACTCTGCAATGCTTCCATTTAATGGTTATCTTCACAACAAGATGCATATTTTTGTCATTAATGATGCTGCATTAATTATGTATAAAACTTTTAACATGTATTGTATCCAGACAGCATAATATGCGATAACTTCTAGATCTCTGAATGATGTCTGTGCACACTTGCAGCAGCGCATATTGTGCACAAGTCTGTTGGTTTAACGTATGCATGTGCAAATGTATGCCTTATAGCGTACTGTATGTGCATCTGGCAAGCATGTGTGTGTGCAACTACAAAGAACTGGGTCAGCACTCCTGAGTTCCCTTGTGAGGACACAGTTGTCGAGTGTAACTGACCTCAGCACATCAACTTCAAAAAAAGAAATATGATGTTGTGTGCGTTATCTTATTCCAGTTTGTCCTGAAAATGAGCTCACTTTGACAGTTTCACCTCCTGACAATCACTCCTTTTCTCATGTACACATTTATACACACTAGGAGCCCTAGTTTCATCTTATTCTGATAAAGTCTCTAGGACAAATCTGATTTACACTCCAATCATCACCTTTTATTAAAAGAGGATTTGGACCTGTCGTCCTCTTGGTCCGCTTGGCCCCTCTTCCCTTCCATTTCTCCTAGCTTCACTCTGATAGTTTGTCTGCTGCCTTGGCCTCTCCCCTCTCCAGATATTACGCAGAGTGAGCTCAGCCTCACGTTGCGCAACCCTCTCTGCTGGTTCTTATCCAACACAAACCTTTTCCGCCTCTACAGAGTGTTACCGTGGCCCTCTGCAGTGCCAATGAACACATCTCAAGCAGCAGCAGAAACTACACTTTGTGCCATCTCTAATCCTGAGGGGTTTCTCTGGGCAAGCAAGAACAAATGGCTTCACTGCCCCATAATAATGAACAGTTGTAAATGATCAATAAACAGGACGTGTGTTTGTTTGTGTTGGAAACTGAGCCATGCTCCTCCCTGACCTCCCTGAGCTTCATTAAGCTGTCAAATAGTGACCACCACCTGTAGTCTTATTAAGAATTATTAGATAATTTGAGGTGTTGAATGATGCCACTTCATTTTTGGAGGTATACCAAGCATTACTGACTGAATGGAAACCCTGGTTCTCAGCCAGGATTCGGTGGAAAGACTACATCTCCTAGCTGGACCTTGGAGTAGTTGGAGGAAGTTGCAACCATCGTATGGACACAGATGGGTGTCAAATTAAAAAAATTAGATTAAAAAACAACAAAACATGTCTTAATGAAGTGTCAAGCCAGCACAAGTCTCCAGTACAGCCTGTATGATCCTTGGCATTTACATAAGTGTGTTTACATGCGCACTAGTAGCCTTGTTCTGATCTGCTTTTTTTAGTCATGTGTTGCATATGTAAACGCCATATCCAGGTTTCTGAACATTCTTCGTTGGTACAGAACACAGTGACTGTGAGAAATCAAGACACAACTGTGCACAGATTATCAGAAACCTGGAGAGCTGCAGAATCATGTTTACAGATATGAATAAGCAGGCATCTCATGTTCCATGAAAACTTCATATCCAGAATAACATAAACACCAGGTTAAAACTCATACCCAGGATACTAGTGTGTGTGTGTGTGTGTGTGTCAAAGTCTCTAAAATTCTACTCAAGTAACATTTAGTGTGCTGATTAAGTTGGTGGGGTGAGCTGTCAAAAACATTGCGCCAGAATCTCCCTGCACCTGTCAAGCTTTTCATTCGAACACGGCACCATTATCAGTTTACTGTGATAGCAATGACAAACGTGCCACTCGAAATTCTTGTGTTGTTTTTTAAAATAGTGGATCCTTGATTTCAAAAAGACGTAGAAAAGGCAGATTGCATGTCGTTGGAAGATTTTATTAGATCTAGCTAGTTAGCTAATTAAGCTAGCTCTCAGTGAGTTACTTCACAAAGCTATCTCCGACTGTCTTTCTTAATCTTTCCAGCTGACTTGTTTTGATTCCAGGAAAAGGAGTTTTACATTTGGACATAATGGCTACATACAAGATATAATGCTAAAAGACTTTAGCTAAAGCTGCATGTCCCAGGAGAAAAGTTCTTACAAGCTAATGATCCATGTAGAAGACGTTGAAAAAAAGAAAGAGCATTATTCTTGTATTGTTGTGTAGAGATATTATTTAGACTGTTATCTCCCTCTGACACAACCCTGTTATAGCTTACATAACTAATTGTTCATATCAAATCAAACTTCACTTTGTGGCAGGAGAAAAAGGCTTTTAGGATGAGGACATAAGGACTGACCAAAATCTAATAGGATTTTGGGTAACATTGGCTGGAGTTGCCATTTGCCCAAATCAGGTAAACAGCAGGACAGAACCACTGACGTTAGCTTAAACTATGATAGCATCCAGAATTTCCACAGCTGTGGAGAAAGTGCTATGTGCTAGTAGTAGTAGTATGTTTCCCCTCAAACTAAAACAGTTAATGATGTGATCTGTGCAGAGGCAGCCTTAGCCTCAGCCTTGGTCTTTCAGTTGAAACGGGGCCCCCTCTCCAAGGGGCCCCAAATGCCATGGAATAACTGAATATTATATACAACTTATATACAACTTATGTATAGCTTAGGTTCGCCCCTGCCTCTTTGGCAATGAAAGTAATACCTGTTTGCTGCTGTAGGTAGCTAGTATGCTAGATAGCAAGACATGCCATCAAGAAGAGCAGAAAAAACACACTGTTAAATCTCTTCCTTACACTTTTGTGGTTGCTCTAGTGGGTTTCGAAAGGCAAAAAGCATGCTGGATGTTGGAATGGCAGGTATTTCCTTTACTTTGTCCCCATCTCTATTGATAAGGTGACACTGGATGGACGGAGGTGACGGCCAGGTTTATCTGAGGCTGAGCACTATAACATCCACGGCGACCCTTTGGCCCAAACACAGTGCAGGCAGAGACTGCAGCGTTCATGGGAGGATGAATTATTTCTCTCTGTCCCGTCTAGAGAAGACAGGAGTTTCCCCCTGGGAGTCGCTTCCTCCACACATCTGGATCACTGAGNCAGTAGGATTATTAACATTAATCTGCAATGCAACATCTGTGAGTCCCTCCTTATTTTGCCATATTTTTTTCTCCCTCCCCCCTCTATGATTTGGTGTCTGCTCACTGGGCTTACACCATGCAGCCAAGTCCCTCCAGGTCCCAGATGTTTTGCTGCTCTGTAGGGAAGAGCAGGTGGCTGTCGGACATCAGGTAGACCAGCGCTGGCAGAAGAGGAGCAGTCTGGGAAAATGCTATACTGTTTCAAAGCCATGAAATCTCTCAACAACAGATGCCCCATTCACAAAAAAAACCCAATAACCTATAAGCAGAAATGCTTTTCTTTGGATATGATTTTATTCAAACAATTCATCTTTCCTAGTTAGTTGTGAAATGATAACACAATACACCTTTGTTTAGTTTTCGGCAACTCATGGAGCTCATTAAAATGATTTGTTATTCTCTTAAGCAATTTCCTGTTTACTGGGCTGGATGTGAGGATGCATGTGACAGTAGTGTGTCTGTGATATTGAAGACAGCTGATGTAATTTCCTTTACTTAACACCCTTCAAGTTACACGAACTAAACCTGGATGGCCTCAACCTGGAAACATCTGGCTAAGATAAGGTGGTCTACACATGCACAGCACACAAAGAAACGCAATAACAATTGCACAATTTACAGTGTGTCAGGATTAATTCCCCATATAGACAGACACAAAATCAACATTTTTAACAGCTGTCAAAATGTAAAGCGTTTGATAAGGCAGCTCATTGCTCGCTCCGTGCAAAGATTGCATTTAAAATTTGAACCAGGTTCAGGAAAATGTGTGTGGGAGAGCCAGCCAACTGCCTAATTATCAGTTGTGGCTTATCTAATGGTCTAAATATGCTTTATAAGAGCAGGGAGAGCTTTTTGTGTGTACGCCACAGTTTTGATCACAACAGAGCCTGAATGTTAACGATAACCCACGTGATTACGCTTACCCTTGGGAATGGAGATTTGGTGTGGCCCGGCTACCACACGAGCTACACTGGCGTCATTAACCATGCAGTTTATAGCAAAGAAGGTCCCTATCCGCTCTGAGCCCACCATAAGCCCGCAGTCTGCCTTTTTAAACAACACACTACATTTCCTTGGCACCACAGATGCTGTAATCAGGCTGCCGTCTGTGATGCAGACCAGCACTAAACTGGCATGATGTGAGGGTCCCGCTTAAATACATCAACTAAAAGCCTATTTATTTCAGGATCTGACTGCCCTATACAGATAGCATCTTTGCACTATTTTCTTTTCTTAGCTCAATACCCTGCAGGCCTGCAAATAACACAGAGGCTGGCAAAAACAGGGTTGCTATTCAAAAATCACTATTCATCCCAGCAGATTTTTTTAAACCTTGGGGGTGAATTAGGGGTCTGTAGTTTCTGCAGAGATTAATTATGTGCAGCATGCACATCAAAACATTTCTTTCTGTACATAGATTCAAAAAGTAAAAAAAGTTAAAGGGGGCACCTACTTTTTAGGACCACTGTCACAACAAAGTCTCACATCAAACAAAAATTATATAGTTCACATGGATTGGATGGAATGTGGGGGATAGCTGCTGAATGTTTGATACTGTCCATGAAAGAGACTTTGCATCTGTGAGCAACTGACCACTGAAGTCTCTGGATCACCAGCAGAGCAAGAGATGAAGAGCAGGAGTGATACATTTAGCTCCTGCAGGGCACTGATGGAGCTCTTGAAGGAACTACAGACACCCCAATGGAACAGCCGTGAACCTGACTTATCAAAGTGGACTGGCCATGTCCCCGATGACATACACAACAGAGCCCACTGCGCTATAGTTCCCCATTTGCAGCTCTGTGTGTTGCCTCAAAGGGCTGCTTTGAATTCTCAAGTACACATCATACAGCACATACACCAATCTGGAGGCCCACACTATCAGGAAATGTCAGTGTGGGCCAAACTTAGTTCACATGCTGGTAAATGCTAAATTTCTTTAGCTTTTTATTTCATCTGTAGTAGGTCGTTGTTTGATTATCCAATATATTAGTTAGAATACAGTCCATGGTTAGAACTTAATATAATACTGAATCCATTCAGTATTATGCATATAATACTGAATCCATTCAGTATTATATGCAGTCTTCACGGCAATAGAAAATATTGATTAAAACATGCACACATATATGTTTGCGTTCAATTAACCATGTCAACTTTATGACTCCTACAAATTAAAATACTTCCACTTGATATAAGGTGCAAAAGTTACCTGAATGCCATGCTGGCCATAAAATCACCTTTGCTATCTTATGCACCTTTTCAGTATTATTATTATATCTTTATTCTTGTTAAAGGCGGGATGCAGTGATTGATGAGGTACCAGTGCTTTGGAGAGCGTACAACAAGTATCTATAATACAAAGAAAAAGAAAAGACTGAAATAAAGGTGAGACTATGAAAAATATCTTGGGAGCTGGCAAGCTAGGACATTCAAATTAAACCCAAAGTGGCTGTAATTTCATTAATAACGTTTGACTGCTTTACTGTAGCATCTGGAGACAGACATCATAGCAGGAAACACAGCTTTACTTCCACAATGGTAATGGAGTTAATAATTCAGTAATGGCCACATTAAACATAATCATATCCATTTGGGTTTTGCACAAATAGTACTAAATGTTTTCATGTACAAATTTGCAGGAGAGTCCAAGATCACATTACAAGTCTAAATTAAGAATCCAGGTGGCAGTGGAATTAAAATCTCATCCATGTTCTTGCATTTAAGTCCTGAGCAGCATCAGTAAAGGACAATTTGAAAAACTAAATTTGGTGCTGCTGCAGTTTGCTTCAATGCCATTTACTGCAAAGGAGAAATTAAAGAAAGAAAAGAAAGATAAAAAACATATTTGGTCGTTGGCTGACAGGTTGACAGGAGTTAAAATCCTTCATGTCAACATTCTTGTTAACTCTGCAAAGGAACAGCTGGAGAAGATGCTGACGGAGTCAACAGAGTGTGGTGCCTACAATAACAATGGGATGTTGAGGGTTTGTAACGCAGGCAACTTTACTAGGAGATTTACATAATTCATGGATGAATGTTGGGCCAGAGAGTGACTCTAGCTGAAGAAAAAGTCAGCTTGGACCTAAAATATTTCTTGTGACAAGAGCATATCAGCTTGGTGAGGCAAACATAAATCCTTCTGAGCTCTCTAAATAATTATGTCACATTAATAAACTTCAGTTTTTAATTGCTTTGCTGACCAGCTCTATTGTACTTATGGTCAAGGTTGGGAATTGGGTCAAAAAAAAATCACTGTTGAGTCTTATTATGTCTCATTCAACGAAATTCTATGATTGGATTAATTTTGGATCTCATTTTAACATAACTAAACTTAAACACTTAAAGCATGTAGGAAAACCTATTGTGGCTGTGAAACTTTGGTAGAAGTTGGTAGAAACAAGGGCGTGCAACATGGCAGACTGCGTGGAAGTGGACCCCGCTCCCTCTGTACATTTAAAATGCTCATTCGAAAGTAACGAAACACAGTTGTTATTGGTGATTAAGAACTGATTGGTGGTAATTATGCACATGTTTATGAATATGACTTTCCATCTAAGCCAATTCTCCTGCCAATTCCCATTAAATTTATACACACTAGTCCTTTAATTTCAAACATTAGATGATCTGTGTTGTGACACACAACATTTTTTTTTTTTTTACACCAATTAGCCTGTAAGAATGTTTTTGTACATTTAACTTGGGCTTCTCTATGGAGCTTTGCTTTTGGTTTTAACAGGTTTAATCATTACATCATATCCTATGCTGTGGCAGATAATATTCTGGGTGTTACAGGAGTTATGGTACTTCATCTTAAATGAAGCTTATTAATGTATTTTTTTTCTTTCTTTCTTTCTTTCTTTCATGAGCCCAGCCCAAACAACTACCAGCAGTTATCATTGGGCAACACCCAATAAAACCACATTTAAAGTCAGATTATTCAAAGGTTGTATGATAAACAATAACGATTATGATTCATTTTTACAACCATTGTTTAGGATTTGAAAATGTAGTGGTAGTATAATAGATGACGCAGAAGAATTGGGCTAAAATTAACACAGAATGTACCAGTTTTTACAGGAATTGTCTAATTTTTCTACAGTCAAAAATGTCATGCAAGCCATCAGAAGATAAAAAATAAAGGTACAATTTCTACATATACTAACTTTAATAAACAAAATAAATAACACCATAAAATCTGACATGTAAAACCATTCTTTTTTGGTCACAAAGACTTCACATTAGCAATTTTGATAAGACCAACCTTCCAGGGCCACTTACACAAGACCTCCATAATAAGTGAGAGGGGCTGGGTCCAGCTGGGTAATACATTAGCAGATCAACCCAAACACTGTCTGTGTGTTTAGCAGCTCTAACCGCAAGGTCATGACGCTCTGCTCTGCATCATATCCACGTCTGATTTATACCAGCACTGAGGTGTTAGCACGCCTGTAAATTCTCCTTATTATTGGAAAATGCTGAAAAACTGAAACATGTGCATGCTTAATTAACTGAACAGCTGATAGAATCTGATGGTGTGCAACATCTGGTGGCCTGCGGAGGTCTCCCAGGTGCTGCAGAACGCGTGGCTTTTACACGGATGTCAACTTTAATCCTGTGCGTGCCACATATTGATCATAGGGGATTTATGACAATGAGTAAGTGCTATTTAATTTGAAAGCACAAATGTATGATTATTATGATGACTTCCCTGTGTTTTAAGAGTGAAACTTTGTACAGCTGGGCTCCAGCAAAGGACAGGAACCTTCACAAAAATGTGAAACCTCAAGACAGTGACACTTCCATAAACAGAGGTCCCTGTGAATAATTTGTTTTGGGTCCTAACCCTGAGTGTTTTTACTATGCTTACCATATAGGGTGTAGACTCTCTGCAGGGCAGTGGAGCATGGCTGGATCTGCAGAGACAGCATTGTTTACACCAGAGCAATCCGACCAGCAGGACCTTTATAAGAGTCAGTGGGATTATTTTAATAATTTAGCCTGCCTGCTGCCCCTCTACAGCTGACAGCTTCCAGAGGGGAAAAAAAGCAGATATCTCGTTGTGAAAGGTGCTGCGTCTCCAAAGCTTTCAGAGTTGTGATGCTGTGGATGGGGGCCCTCATCATGAGAGCTGTTTATGTAATCCTACCATTGCAGTCTGCAGGACATTATTGATCATCAGACGATCTCAAGAGCAAGTCAAGCCAGGCTGTCAGACTGTATAAACTAGTAAATTCGTTATGAGGAGCTCTTCGAGTTGCACGACTCACTTCAAAATACCAAGAGTCTTTGTACCAATCCTGGAAGACTAATTGCAGAATAAAAAAATGTGTTTGTAAGAGGGGGGAGGGCTTGCAATAGCAGATGGAGGAGGAGAGAAAAAGAGAGAAACCACAGCCAGGTCTGACCTAACTATGACTGGGTTGCAGGGAAGAGTCTGTTATTAAGATTGAGAGAAGAGACGAAAACTCCTCAGGGAGTCTTTATGGTAACGTGTCTGCGGAATTTAGCTCAGTTCAGCCAACACAGAGGGCCCCTTTAAGGGATACCTTTGATGATTGTACTCTTGATATTTTTCTTTGCCATGCATGTGACCAATGTTAGAAAAAAATATTCCACGTTTGTCCTTGGGTTACCCTCAAAACATACATCAGTTTGAGGCTAATTATTCCCACTTGCTGCTGTTTATTAGGCTGTTGCAAGCTGCCACTTTTAATGCCAAATATGAGCAATCCAAGAGGTTGTTTTTTTTATTTTTTATTAAATGAC
>JAPMOB010239412.1:0-51891 GCA_029875015.1 Lepomis gibbosus | reverse complement strand
CTGTCGTTACAGCAACCAGGAACACTAACGAACCAGCAGTATCGATGATCCTGGCAAACGACCCCACTGAGGTTAAATAGTTCCTTGGATGAGGGACGAAACGTCTTCCAGTATCTTTCAACCAAGTCCAGTTGCCCTTGACTTTAACCTTCGTTGGATAACTATGACCTGGATGACTGAGAATCTTCATAGACAAAGCTTCCTACCAAAAATTATCCATCCATCCATCGTCAACCGCTTATCCACATCCGTACAGGGTCGCAGGGGGGGAGCCTATCCCAGCTGACATTGGGCCAAAGGCAGGGTACACCCTGGACAGGTCGCCAGTCCATCGCAGGGCCACACATAGACAGACAACCACGCACACTCACATCCACACCTAAGGACAATTTAGAGTCACCAATTAACCTAGCCTGCATGTCTTTGGATGCAAAGACATCCAAAGATGAACATGCAAACTCCACACAGAAAAGCCAGGGCAACCGGGGTTTGAACCGAAAACCTTCTTGCTGTGAGGCGACAGTGCTAACCACTGCACCACCATGCCGCCTGCCAAAAATCATGTAATCAGTTATATTGTCCATGCCCGTGCAATTGTTGTTCCATTATGAACACTTCTAGATTGGTTCATCCATTCGGTTCTTATATTTTTATGACACAAATGCTGCAGGTTAGTTTGTGTAGTTTTGAATGTTTATAAAGTTGTTGACTAGGCAACTGAAGAAAATCTGTTGTTGCAGTCAATGCAAATGATCAGGGTCTAAGTAAGTAGAAATGCATCCTTTCTCATCTGGCTTGCTGTTATAGTGAAGAAGATTCTGATAATAACATTTATGATTATATTTCACTATCAGTATAGTCGGATAAAATATTGTGGCAGAGCTCCAGTCATTTCTTTTTCTCACAGTCATACTCCATCCATCATCTCAAATCCAGCCTACATTCATCCGTCACTGTATAACCCCGTGGGAATCTCTCCATTATCTCTCTCATCTTTCTCTCCCGTTTATTTTTTTCTCTCCCCTCGCCTTTTGTTTTTGTTTTCTCTTCTTTTGCTTGCTTTTCAGAGGATTTGTGTTACACATGTGTGGATTTCAGAGGCTAAATATGAGGATGGATGGAGGAAGAGAGACAGACAGTGGAAAACCACAAAAAGACAAAAAAGGGAATGTTTTAAAAAGATGGTGTACACAAAACAGAAAGACAGCTAGGATTCTTCCAGTGTTTTAGCTCATTGTTTTGGTTTAATAGTCCTCAAATTCCTCCATTTGTTTTCCACGAAATAAACTTGGATAACCGCATAGTACGCTACTGTACCTCCCCAGCACAAGTGGACAAACAAAGCCAGAGACCAGCTGGTGAACATAGTGGAGGATCTAACATCTGAAGACTTACATATTTTCTCAGGAGTTGAGAGATAAAGAGATAAACGTTATAAGTTGATATGGCCATTTTAATAAAACAGTATATTATAACATCACATGTAGCAACAAGGATTCTTAAAGAAATACTAAAACATATTTTTTACTTTTTTAAATCTGTGGGGGGTTTTGCCATGGACTTGTGTGACTCAGTGGTTACAGTAACACTTCCAGGTTTGGAGATCCCAGCCCCCTCAGGTTTATCCATCCTTAAAACATATGTGCTTAGTTTACCATAAGGCATTCTGGGTAAAACATCAACTGAGTGCCATATGTTTTGTGTTGTTAGTATACATAGTCACACTGAACGACTATAAATGTCAATGCAACTTTTGATTTTCATTCAACAAAATCTCAATATTTGCTAAATACAAGTGAAAGGTTTCAGATGTGTATCAGAGAGAACTATCAGAGACAAATGTGTGTGATTCTGGATCAATAGAAGAGTTGTGCCAGGGGTGACAAGTTCAGCAGCACATATCGTCCTTTGAAATGTGTATGAAAGTGTTTCTTGCTCTGAGTTCATGCAGAGAAAATCAGATTGCTGCTAATATTTTCATACCAAATTGAGTCCAGTTGTGAATGTGTGTAGGTATGGAAGGTCACATTACTCCCTCCTTCTTATTTTTCAAATCTGTAGGTACTCCCCTGGGGTTATATTTCTTAATCCAAGTCCTCTGGATCCTATATGAAAGCTATAGTGTCACAATAGCTGTCATCAGTGGCTTTGACCTTCATACTAAAGTTGTAGTTTATATAATTGAAAGTTAAAAGAAATTTAAACAAAAATACCCCCTCAGATATGTATATTGTGACATGTCATGGGCCTGTGATGTTCAAGAATGTCTCCTTGATTATTGTTAATTAGTGCACAATTATGATTCCAGAAAGATAGTTTTGCCTTTAAGGACTGCCAGCAAAGCTTTACTGTTAGTATTTTCAATTCTTCAGAAGACATTCCCCAAACTTCTCTGTTATTGTGATAGCAATATATTGACACTTGGACAGTTATCCACAGGAATGTGAAGAATACACCAGTAAACAACAAAAATGGACACAAAATGTTGGTTTGGGGTTGATGGATCTATTTAACTTAAGTTTAGCTTTTTGGACTTCTCAGAACTTCCTATGGTGAGAAAGCAAGCATACAAATGATGTATTATGTGACAGGTTTTAGAGTCACATGAATCCATAAGTGTCATATAGGTCTTCCTTTGCTTTGACTTTATGACATTAAACTCCACCTACCTTTAACTTTTCCACTTCCCTTCCTTTGTGTTTCATTCCACTCTCAGGTTGTGACAGCCATGTTGGCAGTGTGTTTGAGGCTGCTTTTGCTCCTCCCCCTGGTTTGCTGTATTCCCTCCCTCTCCAGACCTCCTTCCAGACTCTGCAGGCGGTGCTGCGACCAACCGGAGCCGTCAGCAGCCACGGTCCAGTATCAGATGCCTGAGGTTCGCACTGTCATCAACATGACCATCCTCAAAGGTACCAGAGCCTAGATTAGCTTATTTTAGCTACTGGGTACTGCTGACTTGAAGTTGGTTGGTACTTGGCTGGCAGATCCTCAGTTTTTAGTTTCCAGTTTGTCTTCTGATTTTTGCTGAATCTAACATGGGAAGTCAGCGTTTGTTATTTATTGTATTTTAGGTACCATGCTTTTAGCAAAATTGCAGTGTTTATGGTATGTTTATTCACAGACAACTTTAAATTTCTGTGCTACTATCTCCCTGCTTTAAGCTACATTTCCTTAAAGTTCCTTAATCAAAACATAGCTTCTCCTTTTCCAGATGGCTATGTGTCTGGTAAGACTACTATTTAATCAGAAGAGTATTTGTGTATATTGTGGTGGAACAGTGCTGCTGACATGTAACCATGGATTGACAGTTGAGAAGAACTGAGACAAAAAAATAGGCTGTTAACTGACTTTAAACTGATAGAAACAAACTGGAACCACTTAAAAATCAACCTCTGTTCAACATTTTTTAAAAGAACCAGACTGCCAAGTAACAGTGACTTTAGTAGCTTTAGATAGTCTGTGTCATAGAAAATTTATATCAACATGTAAATTTATGTAAAGCATGAAGTGAAGAAATTGGTGGAAGAATGACAAAGCTCAGCATCTGCACACAATTATAATTCCTTTGGAGACCCTACACAAACCTAAGGCCCCATCCACACTACTCCGTTTTAGTTTACAAATGGAGAATTAAAACAAAAACGATCTCTGTCCACACCAGCGTATTAGCTGTGTTTTGGATTTGATCTCTGTCTACATTAAAACGACTGAAAATGCACAGCCAGGGCCCGTTCAGGTACACTGGGCATACGCGTGCCAGTGTAAACATGAAGCAGATTGTCTATTCCATAGTTACAGAAGATTTGGCAAAAGAATAAATAAATACAGACCATTTTTTTAATGCATGCACCACTACGGAGCTGGGACTGTTAATGAATGTAACACGGCAGTGTGGCGGCGGAAAACAGACTGAGAGTCATGCAAAGTAAATGGTGACATGCACAGTACAAGTGTTATTTGCACTGTACATAATATTTTAATAAAAATACGATGTCAAAAATCCGATCAGTAGCATCGTGTTTCTGCTTTGCAAGACCCAATCAGAGAGCCGAGCGTGAGCAGCTGCGTCATCGTTTCTAAAGTCCTCCGCTTCGGCCCGTGTTCACTAAAACGCCCTACGGGGTCGGCAGCGTTTGCAAACTTCTCCGTTTTAGGTCGTTTTAGTTTGGACGGGAGATTCAAATGTAGCAAAACATCTCTGTTTTAATTCGAAAATGCAGTAGTGTGGATGGGGCCTAACATGCACACTCATTTTCAAAATAATTCAAGATAATCAGACGTGATTCAAATTGCAGTCATCCCAAATTGTCTCTCTGACCATAAATACTGGCAGCAGCATGATGCGCCAGGATCATGACTAGATTACCAACCGGGCCAACTTCCCAAGGGGCCTAGAACCTCAGGGTGCTTTAATGACCCCAGGTTGTGTGTGTGGCACATACTGTTAATCTTATTATCTAATTACTTTGCGGTAATTTGATTAATTGTAAAGGGTTTGGACCGAAGAAGCCAGGGTTGACAAAAACAGTAGCAAATGTGATTTTCACTTTCCATTTTGCCTCAAATAACAAAGACTTATTAACAAACAGACCCCAAACCTGCTTCAATAGAATGAAACCAAGATAAAATTAAATATAAGTTTTACCCAGTGTGAATTGGCTCAGGTATTATACTGGATACTAGGAACAGTGTGAACCCATGAAGACCTTTAGTTATTACTTGATTGACTCACAGTGAGCCCTGTCACAGTCAAATCTGTGTTTGTGTATTTGTGTGACCTTATTTGTACATGCAAGTGTGTGTTAGGGGTAAGCAGAAAATCATGAGACAAGAAATACGACGATTTTATAATATCCAAGAACCACACAATCACAGCTGGAGAGGGATCTGTGAGAACATGTGTGTCTAATGTCTAGAGGCCAACTCACCCGAGCAGATCCAAATGATGTGTCATCACTCTGCTGATGATGATCTTATCTGCTGGTCCTTTGATAACTGGACATACCATTTCTGTTCTGACCCACTATCAAACCAATCCAACTTTGGAACTACGAAAAAATAAATCTGTCTTTTCTGTTTTTCCTTTTGACACACAAATGCAAAACTGTATCCATGCCTTTATTGAGCATCAATTGATTAAACTTAGGCTTTAATCAAATGATTAAATTTAGTCAAACGGTTATTTGACATTCTTGTCAGTTTTTTCATTGGTGGGAAGCCACTGAGGGATCATGTTCAAAGTCTTGGATAATGTAAATGGAAAATTAAAAAGAGGCTTTAATGTGTAACAGATTTATTTTTGAGAGCTTTTAACCCCTGAGGCTGAGGACTTGCCTTTATGTCTCGTTGCTCTGAATTGCAGCTGTGCAGTGAGGGAGGTCTCATCAGGTGCTTTCACCCTGCACTAAACCTGCTTATGTGGCAGAAAACATACATAATGCACAAATACACAGGAACAAATGTGTATTCACACATCCAAGTAGAAATGCAATCACTAAGCTTTGGACAAATCTGGTTGTGCTCTTGCAATAAACACAAATAACACACAAACTACTTTTCTACTGATTCACTGGAAAATAATAAAACCTTCTTTTAGTGTGTGCGTATGTGTGCTTTGAATGTTTGCACATTGTGTATGTGTGTGCATGAGTGTGTGCAGATGGGTTTGCTCCCACAAAGCTGTCTGAACCACAATCAGTTAGTCAGCCAATCTCAATTTTGTAGTACAGTCTGCCAAATTTCAGTCATGGAAAAGACAGCTACAGTATTAGATTAGGTTACCATAAACTATATATATATATATATAGTTTATGGTAACCCTTAAGAGAGAGTTTATGGTAACCCTTAAGAGAAAAATATTTCCTATCGAGTACTTGTAATGTATGAGTATTTAAAAGTGGAGACTCTTCTGTAATATTTAAAGCTATAGGTCAGAATCTCATTTGGGCATGAGGTTGTTATTTGATTTCAGGGGAAAGGATCAGCTCTATATATGGCCATCTATTGTAGAGGTGCTTCTAAGCTGCTGTTTGTGGAAACTGCTGTAACTCTCTTCAGGGCTCTTTGTGTGGACACTGGTCACAGCTGGACAGATCATAGACAGAGCACTAAGCGTCTGTCTAGGGGATCACTGTTGTTTTCCCTGGTGATCTCCAGGACTGTGGTCATGGTGAGGGAGGGCAGCGCTGTGGCCTCTTCCTGTGTGGTTTACCAACGCAGAGGTGTTTAACTCATGACCGCGTTAAAACCTGCCCAAAGGAATAACCTAAACAGCAGCAACATAGCAAAATTTTGTCAGAGCTTCATAGATCTGTGTGCACAATTATTAAGCAAATTGTATTCCTCAGGATTAATTTTATTGTTGAACAAAAACAGTGCTCTCAGTCATTCCAAAATATAATTAAACCAGTGACCAATATCCAGCCTTCTTTTTCAATAACTTCCATGAGCCTTCCATTCATGGAGTCAGTTTCTTGATCTGTTCACGATCAACTTGTGCTGAAGCAGCAACCACAACCTCTCAAATGCTGCTGAAAGAGGTGTATTGTCTTCCCTGACTGTAAATCTCACATTTGGGTTGGGACCACAAGTTCTCAATAGGATTCAAGTCAGGTGAGGAAGGGGGTCAGGTCATTGTTTGGGCATCTTGTGTTCCATCTGAAAGGCATTTTACAATTTTTGACTTTCAGTGTCAGTTAAGTGATGAAGGTGCCTTATACTCATGCACACCTTGATAAAAATTGTGATTCGCTTTCACCACACCCTCCCTCATTATACAAATACCAATCACCTGAAAATGATTAACTCCAACAAGCAATCAAGTTTAGATGGTTTGGACTTTGTGCATAGACAAAATCATTCAATGAGAATACTTGCCTAATAATTGTGCAGGCAGTGTAGTAAATGTATTTATCCAGGTTTTTTGAAAAGGTTTCTTTAGCCCAACCACTAGGAGTATGTAACCCCTCAAATGAATGTGAAAATCGCTAACCTTTCCTCCTCCAGACATTATAGACAGTTTTTTCCCCAATTTATTAGCTTCCGTAAGGAGTGTTTGCTTCAGCTGCACAGTGCTGTGATGATGAAGTCCTATAAGCAGTGTTACTTGATTTCTTGCAGAGGTTTTTATGTACAATGGCAACACCCAAACTGTTAACTTAACTTGTGACACTTCAGTCAGGAGTGGTGACAGAAGGATGTACATAGGCTCATAAATCATTTTCAGAGCTTGCTGTCAAGTCACATATAATTTGAAAATCCAGACAAACATTGTTTTGTTGTTGTGGCATCAAAACAGGATACAGCAGGAAAGCAGGATACAAACATGGACAGAGCCTCTGAGGACTTGATGGTTTAAGGTTTGAAAATTATATGAGTCATATGCTATGGCCTTCACGGTCACCAAATCTCAGCCAAAGTGAGCTGCTTCAGTATGAAAGATTTTGGATCAACATGTGAAAATGTGCTCCTCACCACCATCATCGAAATTACAAGGAGCAAGAATACTGAATTATCCCTCCAGGAGAGTTTCAGAAACTTGGAGAATATGTCAAGGAGTACTGAAGCTTTTTTGGTGACTTGTGTTGACCAAGAACTTGTTAAGACACTATGTTGTTTTTTCCCCCTTTAATTTGCCTCCCATCTGTTTGTATGTATGTAAGTGTGTATGCCATCTGAACAGTAATGTCACAGGTCACAGATCATCATATATCTCCAAATGTCAACTTTCATGAATGAAATACTGTATTTGGAGATACAGTACATGTTTTTCACTGGTCAGTAATGTTTCCAGTCTGTTGATCATTGAGTATATCTCAATATATAGTAGTAGAAGTAGCTGTTTTGTCTCTTGTTAAAATCCTTTCATTTAAAATGTACTTTACTTGTCTTGTATAAGGAGAACGTGTTTGTTGAGAGAAAGTCTCTTAATAGTGGCTGAAAACTTGTGTTCTTTTTCTTAAACTGATGTTGAGATTCCTGACTTTCCAAACACACTCAAAACTATTTTTTTTGGTGACATTTGGCATTAAAGGATATTCTCTGTAAAGGTTCTTAAATATTAAGAAATACATATTATTGCAGTTCCTAATGGTCCTCAGTAGAGGTCAATGAAGGTAATGGATTATATAAAAATGGTTTGACTCAGTATTTAAACTTCTGGCATCTAAACAGAGTTCACATTTTTTAAAGTCTTTAAACCGCCTCCTCCTTAAACATTAACAAAATTGCTTCAGATTTATAAGGAGGATTTGGAATGTCAGATGTGAAAGCCTTGCTGCAGTTTGTTTCCATTTCTGGATTTGTAACCATTATCAAAGACGAAAAAAGCTTTATGGCATTGTTTGCATGTCAAAATGAATGTTTTGTAGCAAGAGCTTAGAGCTGTAAGAGTAGCACTTTGGTAAATGGCAAGTTCACATCTATGAATTAGTAATATTGTTCATGTTCTAACAAAAATTGTTTGGTACAGCCAAAGATCATGTTGTCTGGACCAACCTTGCATTCAGGGGACTAATTTCCATCTCAACTGACAAAAAGAGGGTGTTACAATAATAATAATAATAATAATAATAATAATAATAACAGATGGTTCCTCTATGAAAAACACATAAAGAAAAACAAATTAAAATTAAATACATTTAAATATAAATAAAAAAGTACTTAGATCATTTACTAAAGTGCTACCAATGTAATCGTGTAAAAATACTCCATTACCTGTAAGTCCTGCATTTAAAATGCTGCTCAAGCAAAATATTGCTTCGTTGGCAAATTTGTGGACAGTTTGTTTAGAATAGATTCAACTTTAATTTTATTACACAGAGTTCAAGATGTAAGACAATAAAATGCTGTTTAGCTACTAACCAGAAGTTCAAAAAGCAGTAGTGTGCAAATGTAGAGTGGAAACTATATAGAATAAACAGAAAGAGGTATACTAAGAGATATGCAGTATTAACAGTGCTATCTGCCTTTGTGCCTGCCTACCTGAACTCTGCCAGTGCGCTCTTTGCACAAGAGAGTGAGAGTGTGGCTTTTGGGTGAGGCCTGAAGTGAGAAGGATTTTTCTCCTGATGCTCTGTCTGCACTCACCTGAGTTTCATCTTGTCCATCTAGGTGATAAAGGAGACAAAGGCGACAAAGGAACACCTGGCAAACCTGGCCCAGAGGGACATCCTGGCCTCAAAGGACCCACAGGCCCTAAAGGCAGCAAAGGCCAGGCAGGTGCCCCTGGAGACGCCTGCAAGATCCCTCACTCTTCCTTCTCAGTGGGACGTCGCAAGTCCCTGCACAGCGTGGACTACTACCAGGCACTAGTGTTCGACACAGTGTTTGTCAATCTCCATGAGCACTTCAACATGTTCAAGGGCAAGTTCTACTGCTACGTGCCGGGGATCTACTTCTTCAACATTAACATCCACACCTGGAACTTTAAGGAGACCTATCTCCACCTGATGCACAATGACAAGGAGCAGGTGATCCTGTACGCTCAGCCCAGTGAGAGGTCCATCATGCAGAGCCAGAGTGTTATGCTGGATCTGTCTCTGAATGATGAGGTCTGGGTTCGACTCTACAAGAGGGAGAGGGAGAACGCCATTTACAGTGATGATGTGGATGTTTATATCACCTTCAGTGGATACCTGGTAGCACCTAGCATCCAGTGAAATGGGATGGAGGGAATAAATAGGAGTGGCAACATCTCTGGGTTGGATTATTTGGAGTTTTTACCATGGATACTGAATACCAAGAAAGGAGAACTAAAAAGAGGACATTACAAGTTTGGTACTTATTAAAAGTGAATTTTAGCCTGAAGAGGAACATGCTTTGCTTTCTTAAATGAGGACTGCCCAAAATATATTAGAATGAAAAAGAACAATAAAAAAGGGAAATGTTGCAGAGCACACAATTAGGAAGGAATGTTGAATTACCTCCTTTGCACTAGAAATACATTTTTATACAAAGTAAAAAAATCCCCTACTTATGTTTTGTGCTATTTTTCCACTTCACTCCTTGCAGGGACTCTGTGTGTAATCACAAGATGTATTACTTATCAGGAATCATAAATCTGTGCAATCAGTTATGTGTTTGTGCCATGATGCTTCTTAACAGGAGAGTTTCTGTCAAATTAAAATGTTTTGACAGACTACTATCAGACTTTTAACAAATGATTCCTTTGTGGCTTTGAGAAGAACACTACAAAGGGTTAGTTCACCCAAATGGCAAAAACACATTGTCCCATTTACCCCTGCTGATGTCTGGCCATTCTGTAAGATATTTATTTCTGGATGGAAAGTGATCAAGGACATCATACATATATATATATATATATCCCTCTCTCTCTCTTTCTCTCTCTCTCCCACATTTCCTGTCTTTCTCATCAGCTGTTTAATCAAATAAAGGAAAAACACCTCCAAAAAAGAAAAGAACCTCTGACTGTGCTCAAGAAGCCGCCTAGGCCAAAATTGAATACTTACGTATTTCAGGAGAAAGGATTAGCCCCAAATATGGCCATCTATTGTAGAGGTGCTTCTAAGCTGCTGTTTGTGGAAACTGCTGTAACTCTCTTCAGGGCTTTTTGTGTGGACACTGGTCACAGCTGGACAGTTATGTATGTGCATGACAGTATTTACTAAAGGTTTGCGTGAGTAAAAACGTGTGCAAACTTGATATCACGAGCAAATTAGCACATAAGCTGATTTACTAATGGTGTGCACACAGAATGACGTCTTTCAAAAGTGCAAGATCGTTGTTCATTTAGTACTTTTGCCTTAATGAATATGCAAATTGAGGAGTTTCATTTTTATTGTGCAAAGTAGTGGGAGAGTAACATGCAAATACCTTTATTTACTACACAATGTAATCTACCAAGCCTAAACGCAATTTCAGGTTAGTGCAACAGCCTCTGTATTTAATATGTTTTAAAGGTGCAAACCGCCAAGTGTTGCGCAGAGATGGCTGCTGTTACCGTTGCCAGAAGGAGACACCATTTAAATACTCCCCCGTCCATTATTTTTGCTCCTGTTGTCATCTAAGCAATAATTCTTAGTAAATCACCCATAACAGGTACTAAAATTGCACGTGCAATATTTTAGAATGCACACGCAATTTAGTACTCTATTCAGTTTGTTAGTGAATCGGGCCCTATGTGTGTATATGGAAGCAAAGTATTCAGTCTTGGCCTAGGCGGCTTCTCATAAAGTCCCCTTTAGATGACATCTCTCTTTTTTGAAATTTAATTAATACACGTCCAGATCTGTTTTATATTGAGTCCATTTTTGACAATTTTGGGCAACATTTTTGACCTGTGAAGAGCTCTAGAGCTTGGCAAATTTGTTGACAATTTTACATGTATATGTAAATAAGTATATGTTTTCCTGGAACTGGTTAAATATCACTGGTAGTGATATCAGCCTGTACGGCTTGAATGCCTCTTCTAGCTCTGGCCAGCTGCTCTTCTTTTAATGTAGGCAGCTCAGGTTTTATTTTACGGTTAAAAGGTTAGATGGTGAAACCCTAAATTGTTACAATAAATCAAGCAATGAATTGTCCCTTTATGAGCTCAACTTCTGTCCTCCTGTTGCATCCCAGGTGTGTAGCATCACTGATTAATTATGTGTCAGTTCCTGCCCCCCATGTGCAAACAATTCTGAGCCCCTGATTCTGATTGAATCGCTTCCTACATACATCCTAACCTAGCAAGGTAAAAAAATGTATCAATAGAGATTAATTGAATTTGGTTTGTGGTGCTCAAAGCATTAAAATTACATTTAAAAAGCTCATTGGCAATCCCTCTTTCCAGAAACAGTAATGTGGTTACTTTGAAAAATCTACGGACATCACTGTTAACATTTTGCATTGGGGACATTTTTTTTACTGCAGAAACAGTCCCAGTGAAAACTGTCCAGAGAGGAGTGAAGAACCTCTAAAAACCCCTTTAAATAAAATCCCTTTACCAGCCAGGGTAAAGGGGTAAACTCTTTTTTTTTTTTTGGTGAACTGACCCTTTAAGTCTTTCCTAACATATCAAAATGAAAAATAAAGGTGCTTCATTACTAAATGCAATAAAGCATTAGGGTTTTGGTGATCAAAATGTATGTATGTAAATAGCTGTATTATAGCTGTCTTTATAGCCTACATCTCTGCTACCACTCAAGCTGTTTGGGAACTGTCTATCTGTTTGTTTGTATATGTAAACCGTATTTCCTCCTTCACTGACCAACTCTTTATTTTGTTTTATATCACTGAGCAACAAAAAGACATTTGATTATAACAAATTAAACGTTTTTAGAATTTCACATGGAACCTGTATATTCTATTAAACTGTCAAATCTAATTTTCTTTTCTTTTCTTTTTTTTTTTAACAACAAAGCACATTTCTGGAGGGAAATCTTCCTTGCCCTTCTAATTCTTTACAAATGACACCATCCAATCAGGACTTGGCTCTCAATCAAGCCACTGAATCATATGAGGGATTTGAGATTTAACCCCAAAAACTGGCCAGCTCTCTAAAACAAACAAACAAACTAGCAAACAAAAACCCATCTCAAACACTCAGAGACTGCGGATGGGTCTGCATGCATGCCAGCTCCATCTGTTTGGCCATATCTCTCCCATTATCTGTAATGCTGTCCTCAGGGAGGCTTTGCTAGAGGAAAAGCAGACTGCAGCTTTGTAAATACTTTAAGCCTTGAGTGGAGATCTGAAAAGCTCTATTGGGAAACAAAGCAGGACATCTGAACAGTTTCCTGGATCGTCAGCCCAGGCTAGTGGAAGATGTTCCAACATGCTCAGTAGACAAGCTGTTCCTTAAATTATTATAGTTCCTTCACTTAGGTGTAATTTGGCCTAGTTTGACTTTAGGTTTGTCTACCTTAGTTTTATTATTAAAGACATATTTAAACACTAGTTAAATGAAGTCAAGTTTGAGGTAACATAAACTGAAAAAATAGAACTTTAAATATAAAGTGTAAGCAGTTGAAAAACACTGCACACCAGTGAAATCCAACATGGAGGAAAACAACAACAAAATGCACAAAAGCTACATAAACGGGTACAAGTACATAACCCTTTAAACAAATTTGTGCTCACTTTGTTACCCATTAAAAATATCAACATGCTGTACTTTAACTAAGTACCGTCAGTTGCAACAATCAGTCCAATTAACTCAAGTTTTACAAGGCTGTTGAAAACAACCGGCCAGTTCTTTCACTTAATCCTATTAAACAATAAACAATCAAGTGGCGCAAATTCTCTTTCACTTATCCCTGCTGAGTGTAAAACACTAGCTAACAATGTGAATGGTAGGATATAAGCACTGCCATGTTTCTATGCACAGGGGGGATGCATAGGTATGAACTATATGCATGATTTCCTTTTACAAGCAACTTGGTAGATGCCATTCCCCAAAGCAACAAACATTAAGTACTTTCAAGCTTGACAGGAACAAGAGCTGGAAGATTGCATCCCTCCTAAACACTACTCTTCAGTACAAGTACATTGTTGTTCTTTGGAAACAAGCTGTAAGTGCTGTCATTCTTGTAAATGAATAGTATTTATCCTATTTTGACCAGTATGAGTTGCTTTCTACTGCCTGTCCTTGGAATAAAATATACCATAAATCTGTCAACTGTAGGTCCAGTGGTTTTTACTTTTCTGTCTACCGATTCCTTTGGCTATCCCTATCCATGACTCTTTGTTCAATTGCTAAATCATTTCCTTGTTTGAGGTTCTGTTAAATATATTATTTAGCGAGAAATTAGAAATGATATTACATTTTTGTCATAGTAGTGTGTTTATTTCCCTGTCGGATTAATCTTTTCCAGTTGTCCAATGTGATCTTCAGAACATCATGTTCAGTCTAACTCCCAAAGCTGCAGAAAAAACATAAAGTGGCCACATTATTAGGTACACTTATACAACATAATGCAGTCCAGTACAACATCCTTGTCATCATATCTATCTTTAAAAAGCTCTTAATGTTCATATTTTGGTGGCATATTCTAAAATATATATTTATTATTGAGGTAATGGTTATGGTGGTGTTGTACTGGACTACATTCTATAAAAAGGTATTTCAATTTCATTGTCATAAACATTGGGGCGTCAGAAACACCTCTCAGTATAATACAGTCCAGTATAACACCATCAGTAACCGTGACCTTGATGCTAAAGCATATAATTTAATAAACACATTTTTACATTTAACTGATGCTTTCATCCAAAGTGGCTTACAAGAAGTGCATTCAACAATGTGGGTACAACCTAAAATTGCAAGAATTAAGCAAGTGGCTACATCAGCTTCATCAACTATACTAAAAATATGCAACAAGTGCTACATTTAGAAACAATTAGGGGAGGAGAAATAGTTTTTTTACTAGGTCACAGTGCAGTCAGAACAGATGAGGACTGCAAACAGTCATGATTTTGTGGAGAGGTGAATGTTTCAGGTTGTGGAAATTGCTAGAAGCTTCAGCCGGGTCGTGGTCTCATAAAAATGTAACCAAATCACACTTTTTAATGATTTAGTAATAAACTAACATGAGCTACTTTAGCTTGCAATCGGTTGATGGGTAACAAGCACTGAAATAACCATTGTTAAACAGTCTTCAGGGGAGACGGGAGCAGGCAAAAAGTCTCAAAAACTAAGGAGAGCTGGACCTTAAATCATTGTAATCAGTTTCTCATTCATTTTGTTTAGATTATAAAATGTCAATATTAAGGAAGCATAAAATAGGTTCAAACACAACTGATATTGTTCCTCCAGTCCATAAAATATAAAAGTAAATGGCTGCTGACTTGTTTAAGGTGGTTCTCAGAGTGTTGACACAGGACTAACGTGCTACGCTCTTTATACTGACAGACCTACTGGAAAAAATGCAGAGAGGCTGAAGGCTGGCGTAAAGACTAGGCCTGCATAACAAAGCCACATGTAAGGCAAAAACAGACCAGAATATGTTTGAAGTAGTAAAAATGGGAGTGAAAGAAGCATAACCTCTGATATTTTCTAATGATCCAAAACTAGCAGACTAATAATATTTCTCTGGAAAAAGAATGATGGATGGGTAACAAGATTGCAGTACAGTAGATACTGACAGTATCAGCTGTCAAAGTAACAAAATTATGTAAGCACTGGGAGGCTTTTTTGCATTCCAGCATCCTTGAAGTTCTGCAGTGATGTAACTGATCAAGCACAAGGGAAATTGGAGGGTGGAGCTAGTGTGGTGGGGGAAAGATTATGATAAATGTGATGAGACCATGAAGACAGGTTTAAGACGGTTTTATGCAGGTTTGGGAGTTTGAAGGCTGAGCCCCGTGGCTAACAGCTGTTTTCAGGGCTAACTGAACTGAAGCCTGTTTTCTCATAGATTAGAAACAGGAAGCAAGCCAGAGTGCCCAGGCAATGCGCTCCTAATTACAACCACATGACCTCTGACCACTCTCATCTGTCAGAGGGAGACAGGAGTGAATGGTAGATGGAGAAAAAAAAGAGCAAGGGGGAAAAGGAACAGGTAGGAGCAAATGAGCAGCTGGGAGGTTTATGGAAAGGAAAAATAACTGGAAGTTGACTGAAAATATGTATAGCAGATCAAAAGACACAACCTAGTTCCCGACAGTTCCTTGAAATCACAAAATTACAACTCTTAAAAAAAGAGAAAACCCCAAGATTTCTGTTTCTAGATCTACAAATCAACCACTGCTGCATAAATAGAACCGACGGGAAGGCATGCAGAGAGAGAGCCAACTAACCTTTCATATACCCTCCAAAGTAAGCAATATCATTTTTGAGGGTTGGAGAGTTATACCCCTTTTAGATGGCACAGTGAGCTACAGTGTGTGTGTGTCTTTTTTAATGGAGACACATTTAGGTCATTTTTATGTTGGCACCATTCTGCAGCTGTTTTTTTTCTTCTTTTTTTCTTTCTTTTCAAAGCAATGCTTTTTAGGCGTGTTGGATAGAAGTGAAGGGTTTAGGATTTGTATATACAACCTTTGAAAATGAATGATAGCCTGAAACACATTCAAGATGCATAACATGAGAGCATGACAGAATACAAATACAAAAAAGTTACAGCTGACAATTGTGTGTTATACCTGTTAAAAGGTCATGCACTAGATTATTTGGTCAGAGGTTCTATGATTTCCAAATGTACCATGTGTGAAAGATATTTTTTGCAAGAGCAGAACTATACTGCAGAGGAAATAAATACGGATACAGGACACACAAAAAACATAGTCAGTCACACACAAGCACACACATAGAAACATCAGAAAAAAATGAGGCATTTCTAAAATTAAAAGTTTAAACTCATCAAAGGGGATGACACTTTTAATTTTCTGATATATTTTATTTATATTTTGCTAGAAAACAATTCAGTAACACATCATAAAACATGCACAATGTATAATAAGAGTTGCTTTAAACTTTTCAAAATGTATTATATGCATTATGATGCAATAACAGCCATGAGACATAAGTGATCACAAATGCTCATGTTCACTTGTGTATCTTACCTTTTATTTTACCAGGAAAAGTTCCATTTGAGATCAGAATCTCTTTTACAAGGGAGAGCTGGTCAAGAGGGCAGCACAGTTAGAAGACATTTCAACACAGTTTAAAATACAATACAATACAAAAAAAACACAACTGCACTATGTGGACAAAAATATTGGGACACCTACACATTACCTTCATAACATCCTGTTCTAAATTCAACTGGTCCCCCCTTTGCATCTACAAAAGCTTCCACTCTTCTAGGAAGGCTTTCTACAAGATTTTAGAGTTTGTCTATGGGAAGTTTTGCCTTCATCCAGAAGAGCATTTGTGAGGTCAGACGCTGATGTTGGACACAAGGGCCCAGCTTGCAATCTCCATTCTAGTTCATCTCTAAGGTTTTGGATAGGGTTGAGGTCAGGGCTCTGTGTGGGCCAGTCAAGTTCTTCCACACCAAACTGGGAAAACCATTTCTTTATGGAGCTGGCTTTGTGCACTGGGGCATTGTCATATTGAAAGAGGAAAAGGCCAAATGCAAACTGTTAAAAGAACTGTTGTCTAAAACCGTGTGATGTAGCATCAAGATTTCCCTTAACAAAGACCAAACCATGAATGAACAGCCCATGCCAAAAGTACTGGGACTGGGGTGTCCCGGTACTTTTGTCCATACAGTGAATTAATACACAAAAGCAGTAATGACAGTGAAGCAGACATATGATCCAAGATTACGTGTGAAAGCAAGTGTATGTGTCAATTAAGATTTTTGATATCCTCTTTTGTAGACAGTCAAAGAGATTGGTGTGCCAAGCTTAAAGCTTAACCTGGAGCTCATTCCAAGACCAGGGGCTGAAATAAAAAAAAAGACTCCTCTTTCCAGCTTCACCCCCCACATTTGGTACCTTGCATTGCAGTGAGAAGTGAGTCTAGCGAGTGAGGCCAGCTAGAGAGAGTACTGTTATGGTATAACACCTTCACAGTAAGAGTGTATTGCGATCATATTGTGAGGCTTTGGCAGAGACAGTGGTCATAGTGTTTTGTTGATACACCAGAGTCCACATTCAGAGACTTAAAAGATCAGAGCATTCAAACTGGAAGCTTGGCAGCTCAAGCACCATGGTATTGAAAAACCTCATGATCTCTTATGTAAAAAGAATAGAGCCATTTTGAGGTACAGAGATACTCATGCTTGGAGTTTCAGAGTTCAATGCCTCACAAGGACTTAAAGAAACTCAAAATGTGCATTATACATGTATTACACTGAATGAATCTTGAAAAGTATCTATACTACATTATAAACATTTGTAAAACTGAATATTTAACATTTATATGTAAAAAAAAATCAAAAACGTATTAATTTACATTTAACTATCAGTTCAAGGTTAACAATGAATTTTAATTAAATTACTGTTATCAAATTTTCTTAATCCCTGTGTCCTTTTTACATTTTCCATTGCAGTTTCTCTCTGTCTGTCTTTCTCTCTTTCCTCGTAAAAGCCTCACTGCCTAATAATTGGGTAATGGCTCTTAGGAGAGCACTGCCAGAGTGCTGCTGGGTGAGTCAAATATGAGGGAGGGGAAGAGGGAAGAGGTAGACACTGCCAGACACTGCGCCATGCTCTGTTGGCTTTATCTTATCTTGCGGTGAAGGTCATGAGTTGAACAAAGACAAGCAGATTCAGATCTGTGCAAATGAGGTAAAATCTCATCGCAAGCCAGCAGAGCGGGCCGGTGATTGGAGGACAGAGGCAGTGAGAGGTGTTCAGAAAATGATATAAACTTATAACATTTAGTCTACTCATGTTATGTTCAACTCCTGCATTTGAAGCGTTTTGGTCGAAGTGTGAAGATGTTAGATATTATTTCTGAGGAAGACAATGATGGCATTTCTTGGAGTAATAAGATTCAGTCAGTCAGTCAGGCAATTCTTTTTCTTAAAAATTCTGTGGATGATGTTGGGGTTTCTGTTGGTTCCCAGTATTGAATTACTTAACAAGTCCGAATCATTTTCAATCTCTCATCAAATCTAATTGGTTTGGCTTTTGACAATTTAACAACTAAAACCTCAAACATCCCACTTTGCTTGGCGGACAGGGCAGAAATGCCTAACCTTTCAGTGGTAGCCTGATTAATGTTCACAACCTGCAGCTGCATTCTGAAAATGAAATGGGCAGCATCAGATGTGAACTGATACTGATATATTCAATTAAGAGCTGTAGCCTAGTGTATTCCATGAGCTACTTGCTCTAAATATTGGAGATTTTGATGGCCCAAAGTTGAAAAGCTTCATATATTAATATGAGATCCATAAACGGTATGAAAACAGTATGATCATTTCTTGAAGGGTTGCTACTCTTTTGATCTTGTGTGAACTGTCTACTTTAGTCCACTTGTTACTGAACTTCTCTCATCTAGTTTGACAACATCTATGACACCCCCACAACGCCATGTATGTTGATATTCTTACATTTATAAGTATGTGTTTGGCCCTTTTTTCGATTACTCTTCAATCTCATTTTGGTCAGGGTAACAGCAGGACAAACATAATCTGGAAAGACATAAATGACTAAAAACAAAAATGCTGAGAAGGTTGATCCCAGTATTGTTGCTGATAAACAACTGCACAACAGTATTTCTGTAAAAATCCTGTTTTAAAATGCAGTGAAAACAAGGCCAAGGTTTTCTGGAGGACATATGTTTCCCCCAGGGTAGATGTACAGCTAGAAAAATAACGCCTCTTCACTCTGACTTATCTCTCAGAGATCTATCAGAGGCTAATTTAGTCGTTTGGTTTTCTGAGCCAGAGATGGCAGCTGACAGGGCAATCCTCGAAGAGATGGATAAGGTTTCTCCTCTGATCCAGGCGCTGATCTGCCTCAACGCTCTCACTGGGCTAAAGAACAAAATGCCGACTCCTAAACACATGCCCCAGGTCAGAGCTCTTATCTGCTTCCTGCACAGTGTGTGGTGTCGAGCTAGGAAAGTGTAAGCTGATTCTCTGGTTGATTGTGGATCTGCACGTATGGGTTTATGTGTACGCTACAGTATATGGAGGTCATGTGAGACTATTTATGCTAACAAATTTATCCAGTGTGAATCTGTCATGAATGTAATCTGTAAAGGGAATGTCCCACTGGATATTACCTACCTGAAGTCACCTGATGACATCTGTCTGTGAATCTGCCGTTCTTTTCAGGGCTGTTTTTGTGCATTTGTGCGTATTTATTTTCTTCATAATCTTTTGAGTCAAAGATAAAGGAAGTTGCAGTGGAACTTCAACAGAAGGAACATTAAATCAGCCTATCCAGCTCTGGGTCACGGCAGCAACAGCTACATATCCCTGAGCTCTTCATGGGGCATCAAAGGCCATCCTTCCTCTACCATGTTCTGGGTCTGCCATGGGGCTCCTTCTAGTGAAATCATCCACTAGGAGGCATCCAGCACCCATTTTGATTAAATGCCTGTATTGCCAAAAATGTTTGTTTTCAATGTGAAGAAGCAACACTTCTAATCTGAGTTCCCTCTAGATGCCTGAGCTCCTTACCTTAGCTTAAATCAATAACTTAGTAAATCTGAGTGAAACACAAACGTTGTTCTTCTACGATGTATCCCAACATCTTAATGAATAATATGAAACACAGTTTAGTCAGTGGCGCATCAAGATGAGTTGAGATTCAGACCGTACTGTTGATCAGGAAATTTATAGCTGGGTAGCCATCATCCCAAAGTCCTCCTTTTTGTGAATGGTACAAGCTTATAAGTAGATTTGCCTCTTACTAAATATTCACCTTCAGGCTGATACATAAACATTAATGTAAATATTGATTCAGATTTATTGTCCATAGCACATCATTCATATCTTAATTAGCATTTCCCCTTTTAATTGTTTGTTCTATTGCTCCCATTTTATTTATTTATTTATTTAACATATTCTTATTTCTGTCCTTTGTTGATCTGTTGTCTTTATTTTTATGTTCTATTTTTATTACTTTTTTATCATTACACCTAGTTTTGTTGTTTGTATGTGTTTTAGCTGTTTGTTGCTGTTGTCTGTGGTTAATTAGAATTGTACTGCTGTGCCACTAAATACATCTACACAGTGTGTGTAAAATGTAAAGAAAAATATAGGTATATCCATTGTTGGTATGCTTAAGTGCCCACTAAATTCTTATCAAGGAACTGACCATTTTTTTCTATAAGAGTTAAACTGTTAAACTGGAAAGAAAAGCCTCTGCTCTTTGTGGCAACTCTCAAAGAATCCAAGCAGTGAATCTGCAGGGAGAACTAATATCTGTATAAACACATACATGAACATTAAGTCTTAGTTAAATCAACAATATGGCACACATGGAGGAGGTTGGAGCCAGTGATTGTAAAGCAGGAATGAAATACTGATGCTAATCAGCTAATGCAAGTAGAGACCAAAGTGCTCTGCCTGAGCTAGCGCTATGCTCCATATGTGGAGTGTTCATTCCTTACATCACATGAGGTCCCCAGGTAAGTTTAGTACAATGCAGCCAGGGATTATGAAAAACAACTTTCTGCGGATTTACGTCATAATCCGTCCAGATGTTGTAATTGTACTGTATCCATAGGCAAGGCACATTAAATCAAAACAAGTGCTTTATAGAGATAAATGCAATCATCCTTATACTATATATTAAAAGTTTTATAATTCATGTATAATAATATACAGCTTCATTTAAAGCAGCTTTTCTCTGTCAGGCAACCCACTGAGCTTTAGCTGGTGAAAAGCCATCTAGGTCTTGGGACGATGAAGTTTGCAACATGTCTGTCATGGCCAAGCAATTTATGACCATGGCTGACATCTAGCAAACTGTCACCCTGTACTGTTCCTTTAGGGGTGAAAGGTGGTGATACAAGGACACACAGCTAGAAAGGAGTCTTTTAGTTAGAAAATTGGGGCAAATGTAATCTCATCAGGCCTGGAGTTATTGTTCATGCCAAGTATGACCTTGAATATCTGAAACTAATTTCATGGCAATCCATAAAATAGTTGTCAAAACATTTCACCCTGAAACACTAATGTCAACCTCATGGTGCTGCTAAAGCAAAAGTCTGCGGGTTTTAAAAATTCAGTAGGATTCATCTTCTGGTAACCATGAATGCCTGTACCATCAGAAGAAACAAAAATATTTGTCTATCTGGACCAGAGAGAGAACAGACTGACAGATTTTAACAGCTTGTAGAGAATGACAGATTCCAGTTTTAAAGTACTAGATGTTAAAATTTGAAGTGTGTCCAATAATAAGGATTAGTAGAGTTGAGGTCACTGTGCCCTCAGATGCAACAAGGATTTTTACATTGATTTGTTTGTTTAAATAAGGAACTTCTGAGCAAATCCAGATCGAATTTGCCTCAGCAACTATTAGTCAACCTATCCAGCCTCCAGTGCTCACATCATCTCCTGGGTAGCTCTGCCTGCTCTGTCTGTGGTGCAGAAGGCCAACTACAGCCACTGCCACTACCCAAATGTCCTCCAGATGCTGTTACAAAGCTAAATCACCCACAACAATAACACACACACACACACACACACAAGAATACCGGTACTCCTTAAGTCATGCACACCTGCACACACTTACATACACACAAAATGACAGGCTGTCTGGCTCCATTTTTTTGGTAGCAAATTACAGAGTGGTTCGCCCTAGTTAGCCTGACCCCACCCTCTGCTTTCCTGAGAAGTTGCTCGACTCGAACATACACATACACACAGAGCATTATGCAATACAGGAGCAATACCCATCCATTAAGCCTGAGGCATTCTGTAATCTCTGCCATCCAGCTCTGCAACAGCTATCCAAAAGTACAGTTCTCCATCCGTAGGCCATTTATATAAGTTACTGTCATTGATACTGGCACACATGGCCTCCAGCTCTCACCAGCCTGATTTTTCTTTCATTTTAGTCTTTCTGCTCAATTTCAAGGTAAACTGTGATGATGTACAGGAAATGTACTGTAAGAGAAAGGCGATCACCAACATTTTTGTTTTATTCTATTTAGCAACGTGCTATAAGTTTTATGGTATAGATCCACTCAATGCCATGTGGCATTTGTTAGAAGTTTGCCACTATTCATTTTCTAAGGGATGAAGTGACTCCGCTGTCAAGGCATTGTGGGATTGACAAATGGGAGGAGTTGAGTGTAAGTGAAACATTGTAACCTGAAAATTAGATTAAAAAAAGATACAATGGTGAGCTAAGAATTTTTCTCTTTTCCAGCTGTGAATAAATGTTGATAAGTTTATTAGTGTTGCATAAACTGCAAGGTCTGTATTTGTATGGCTCTTGCCTCAAAGATGACAAAAAAAAAAATATCGACATCACACATCACATCTTCACTGTGACTCTTTCAACTGCAGCTCATCCTGGCTTTGAGTGAAGAATTTCGGGTGAAACAATTTTTCCAGTGATATATCAACTTTTCACAACTCATTAACAGTGTTCAAAAATTACTTGAAAAAAGTAATCAATTGCTTATTGCCTGGGCTGTATATGCATTTGCTCACCATGAACACTTAGCTTACCGCCGGTGACTTCACTTTTAAGGTCTCATCCTCACAGTGACGCTACAGGGTTTTCACACACAAACTGAACAAAGCCAAATGATTCCTGACTGTAGGATTACCACTGGCTACCATAAGCTAGGAAGACCAAGAGGACATCACATGTAAACAAGACAACTTTGGTGTTACAAGAGAGAATATTCCACCTCTTTTTTGGTATAAGCTATATGTCTCCCCCTTGTTCCTAGCCCCTGTTTCAAAAAACTAATCCCAGTCTGGTTTGTTCACAGAACACACACAGACAAAACTGACCAGCCCTACAATTAAACAGTCCAACTCCCCAAAATGTCGAGGTACCAGAGTTGGAATTAGTAAATGTTCAACACATGAAGCATACAAATTACACAATTTATGTCCCAGCACTTCTGACTCAGTTTAGACTAATTAGTATAACATAAGGCATAACATGTGAGTACTCTATAACACGTTTTACCACTTGGTAGTTACTTGGTGACATTTAAAATAATTTGACAATTGATCATTTATATTTTTTAATTCTATTCTAAGACATAGCCTATAAATAACTTAAGGTAAACACTGGAGTCATGACACTTTGCATTGTTTATAGTACTTCTTTTCTGTAATTATGTAGTATTTGGTGTCCCAGACAGTATTTGTACTCCTAGAGTATAGATGCAAATGATCAGAATGTCCTCTCAGATATTGCATTGCTGTATAATACCCAAACACCAGATTTACAATGTACAATGCAATAATAATGCTACATGCTGTTCCTCTGTGATCTACGAGACAGACCATCATCTTCCCTGCAGGGAAAATCATGTTTCTGTATCCTTGCTGCTTGAGAGCCATTTTCTCCTCTGTAATTCAATTTTGCATCACAGTACATCAAATTTCTCCGTTCCCCATACATCGCCTGGTTGATATTTTGGAGAAAAGCTTTTTAATTGAATAGTCATTATCTGCTGAGATGGCAGAGCAAGTCATCAGCAATTAGGAAAAACACAAAGAGGATATTAGAAGGTGATGAGATAAACTTTATTGATTGCTCCTTACTGTAAACATATAAACTAGTGAATAAAGACAAAGGAGGACAAAAATTATACAAAATTTACAGGAACATGCTTAAAAAGAACATTTTATTATTAGTTATGTTGATGTATAGTGTCGTGTTATTGTTTTCTTTCTGACTGGGAAATTTAGATTTTCTAATCTTACAGATTAGCATCAGGAAATGCAAAGTGCATCAATAAATATTTACATTTCACATGCGTTGATGGAGAAAACAGAACAGCCTGCCTGACACAGTCAGGGTATTGACACAGTCAGTCCTGTCAGTTATCAAAGTTATTTCCTGAAATGGGCACTCACACCACTCAACGTAACCATGCTGAATACAGCATGGTGTATTATAGCTTTGGACTGATGAGGATGTCTCTCAGCAGCGGGCTTGATGGAGCTCTGATGGAGCTTTTCAAACTAAACATGCAAGTTAAAGACAGTAATGCGACTTTGATTTATACAGTATACACCTCATGACACGTGTACAGAGAGAACTTAATTAACAGTGGTGCTACTGCTATTTCCATTTAAAACACTGGAGACTTGCTGCAACAGGAGGTAAAGAGTATACAGTATGTCTGCTGATTTGAGGACCCAACTAGACTTCTAATCATATCCCAAACCTTAAATCAGAAGGATTCTGGGTCACATGAACAGGAATCACAATTATTATATGTTATGAAGGTGAGTTGTGTTCTACAATCCAGGAGGCCTAGATGAAAAATAATTTAATCAGTAACTTGTAAAAATAGTAGGCAATCTCAATTATTTAAGTTGCTTTATTCATTCAGGATGTAAAGAAGATGGATTACAGAGACAATATAAACAGGCTTTATAATAACGATAAAACAAATACAAGGAAGGAAAAAAAATGCAATTTCAGTTTATGTGTGCGAAACAAGCATTCTGCTGGGGAAAATATTATTAGAAGTACTGTAGAATTTCTACAAAGAGAAAAAAGTTTCAGGCACATTTGTTGACTTACTTTAACTTTTAAAGCAAAAATAACAGAGTGAGATGATACTTGTCTGTGGGATCATCAATGTGAGTGACTCGTTTCACAATACCCAGAATCCAGTGTTAACATGAACATATTTATTATAGTAGCTTTAAGGAGCACAAGTTCATTGTTCTGTATACTCCAATAACAATCGATGATTTAGAGACCTTACACTGAACTGTACATTTAAATCCCCTGGTCTAATTTCTAATGTCACTATTTAACATATTGTTGTTGTAATTCATGTTTCTCTTTCACTCGTATTGTATTAAAATCTAGGGACTTTATTAAACAACCATAATACAAATATGCTGGGAAGAACAAACAACATACTGAAGATGTTGTTACTGGAAGACCTTTTCAATGTTTCAGCCTGAGGATGGTATAAAGATAAAGGTCATTGTGTTTTATTGTATTTGTTCAGTGTCCATTTCAATTATTGGGAAACAAGTGTCCCTATCTGCCTACTTTATACCAGTTTCTTTTATTTTTGGTATATCCTTGAGGGCTCCTCTTGTCATGAATATAGTCTAAAAGGTTGTATATTCAAAATCATCAGGTTTCATCATCAGTTTTAACGTAACTGTAATTATTATGGCACAAACATTATTTCTTGTTCACAAGTCCAAAAGTTTGGCTTGATGGTGGCACTAAAGTGAAGGCTGAAGTAGTAACTTAAAACATCAGAATTCAGCATCTGGGAAGCATGTACATCAGCACCAATTTCCACAAAGACCTGCTGAGAAGTTGCTGAGATATTAACATCACAGACATTGCCTCTAAAGCGACAAAAATACTACAAGTTTATCCATTAAATGGCACCTGTTATGGTCTTTCATGATGACCAAGAAACACTTACTGTATATTCACATCTGTTTTTGTCAGTGTTCATGCATTCACGAAGCTGTTTGCATTTACTAATATGTCAGGGTATTTAGATATTTACAGACCTTTTGTTCTTGCTTCATTGTCTCCACTTTAGACACAGAAAAACAACAGCAGTGCATTCTTGGGTCTGTGTGACTGGGCTGGGAGCTGTTACACCCTACTCCACTGCGGCTGATCTGGCACTTAAACTGGACATTAACTGGATGTTTAGACATAAAGTCGCTCCCTCCTCCCTGCTGAATGTGTCATAGTGGTGTTATGGCCTCAAATGACACTTTCTTTGTCCATTTTATTTCCCAAAGATGGAAAGATGGACTGCTGAAGTTGCATTTGCTGACATGTGGGGCTACAATGTGGTATTTTGTTTCACACAACACTTTGGTTAATGGTCAAATCCACAGAATCAGTTATTATTCCCTGTTATTTCCTCACCATATAGTTTAACAAAGTTATACAGCTGGTGCAGATATGTCCCTGGAAACCTTTGCAGTTTTAGAGTCACCTTTGCACAGTTTTTAGTACTTAATCTGTGATTAGCAGCAAGACTTGAGGGCAAGAAAAGTGGGCAACTGCTGCAGGGGGCCACAAAAAGCTCAGGTTCACTGCATGGCATTTGGTTTAGGTAATTTGATTGATTACAAATTTGTAAGGTTTAGTTTGACATTTTGGGCAATTCAATTACTTATTTTCATTTTCTCTTAAATTGAGCTAACGCCAGCAGTCAGTAGTCAGTTAGCTTAGCATAAAGACTGAATGCAGGTGGAAACAGCTTGCATAGCTCTGTCAAAAGTTCAAAAACACACCTACAAATTCATCTATAGCTCACAAATTTAATTTGTACACAAGTTGTAGTTTTAGAATTAGCAGAAAAATGGAATTGTCTTTTTGGGGAATTATGTGATACCCTGAATCACAGCGCCTGGAAATAACTGTCCAGCACATAATACACATAAATTACAACTTAGTACACTTTGTTTTTTTTACAGCTTGGCTTGCCGTTTCCTTTGTTTCCAGTCTCTGTGCCAGGCTAAAATAACCGATTCCTGACCGTAGCTTCCAATTTAATGACAGATATGAGAGGGGGAAGATATCTTCTCATTAAACTCTCAGCAACAAAGCAAAATATTTTAAGTACATTTCCTAAAATGTCAAGCAATTGATTTAAGAAGAATATCAAGTAAGATGTGTTCCGCATTATTATCTTGTCTCATAGAAGGGCACGGAGTCAAAATCTGGGGCCCATCAGCTTATTTTAGCATAGGAGCACATGTTTCAATGGCAACTTGCAGGTTACTTACACTAAGCACCCAGGATGGGAGGAGGGTCAAAACAGGTTAATCCAACCGTGATTAGAAATTGTATTTCAGTGCAACTAATCTGGAAAGTTTATAAAAGTGACAACGCATGCTTAATTCAGCAATGTTGAAATAAACCTGTGACCATGATGCACTGTAATAACAGTATCAAGGTTTATTTTGAGGTGTTTTGTGTTTGTAATAAAATACTTCCTTCTCCATAAGGAGATTTGAACATTAAGTCTGCTGGTAGAATTAATCCAAATCAATATGGAGTGTGCAGTGGTGCATCCTAATGAGCTGTAATGATGTGTGCTGCAGTGCTGCCCTCTAGTGAGATGAGCGATGGATGATGCAAATCACCGCAATCTAGTAACAATGCAAGACATCTGCACACTCAAACACACACACACTTCTGCTCAGACAGCTCAACATATGCCTCGAAGTCAGAAACAAACAGAGTGCACTGTTAAAATTTTAAAATTAATTTATTATATGTCTTTGTCATAGAACTCATTACTTATTGTTCATGGTTAACATACAGCCATTCATATAGAGAACAAATGATTTTTTTTATTCATCGTTTTCAATTAACTTAGAAATGTACACTCTTCTTTGTGACCCCGCAGAGGAGAAAAATATCCTTTTTGCAAAAGTATCTTTTCTCATTTGTGTGTTTTTTCCCCTGAGGGAAAAGGCTGTCTGCCTCCTCCTCTTCATCTTCCGTTCTTTCTCTTTTATTTGGATGAACAGATGTAGAGGCAAGGGAACACCTGAACACACTGGCACGATGATGAACACAGGCAAAGGGCTGATGTACATTGGGTACTGAACACTGCGCTACAAAACAACCCGCGCAATCTTTTTCTCTTCTCTCTCTCTCTCTCTTACACACACACATTCAGAAAGCTACAGTACATACACACACTCTCTCACACAAACACACACTCTCCCGCACACCAATTATGGAGGCCCATCAAACCATTTCAAAATAATAGCACAAAATAATAAATGACCCAAGAAACAAAATGAAACCCCAACAATGATATAAAAATAAAACTATGCGACCATATACAATCATTATCAGTGCATGGGGACAGAGGGAGGCAGGGGATACAGTTTGTGTTATTGTACAATGTCACAATATGTAAAAGAGTACCCTCATATGTAGCCATTGTGTCAAAAATAAAATTATTTCCTTGCTTTATCCTGTCCCAACAGCTTTTGCAAACATGTTGAAAAGGTTGAAAAGGAGCCTCTGTTTTTTATTTTTACAGGCAACATAAGAACATTATAGGTAGACAAGGATGGACCAAAATTGCAGACATGACCAGTTTCAGCTAATCTCTCAAATCTAATTTAGGTCAACTGAAAAAGCACAGACAAAGTGCTGCAGCCCATTTACTTTCACCAGGATTTATCAAATAAAAACACACCCACACCGAGTCATCTAACCTACTTTCATTATCCCTCTCACATTGTAAACCTTATTTTTTTTAACACAACAAAAAGGAGTGGAGGGCTAAATCTGGCAATGTGGCAGGAGGGTGGAGAGGATTAGATGGTTATGGACCTGGCAACCGGCCCTGTTGGTTAATTGGCTGCAGACAGCACTCTGCCCCGGGGACATGAGACCGGGTGGCAGCACCATGCCCAGTGCCAGTCATCTGCCAAAGCCGTATTGTTGCTGTGTGTGTGTAAGAAGTGAAAATGTGTGTGTCTACACAACATGGTGTCTTTTGTCAGTTAGTCATTTGTCCTTTTTCAAGGACAAGATGGATGGAAGGCAGAGGAAGTGTATGTGTGATATGTGAGGGACAATCAGGATGCCTCCTAGTGGTCACTGTGTAAGGACAAGCCAGTGTGTATCCGTGTGATCCTGTGGACAAGGCTTCACTAAGCAGAAGTAATTAGCCAGACAGTCATACTTGTCCAAGTCAGTATTTCTTTTATGAAGCTCTTTGGATTAACACAATGTGTATAGGTATCTCATAAAATGTAATTTTAAGACCCAGTATGAACAAGAACATACCTAAATGAACTAGAACTTCCCAATATGAGAAGTTCTAGTTTTATTGAGTAAAGATTCAAAAAGTTTTTTTTATCAGTGTCACATTCCATTAAAGGAAATCTGTTTTGATTTACTTTTTTTTTTAACTTTTTGTACGTTCACCTCTCTTCTGGCCTACCTTTTGATGCTGCTTAATGTGCTTAATGAAGCCGTCCCACAACAAACACCAATGACTAAATCAGTTATGATGAAACCTGGTAGTAATATGCAAAATCAAAACCCTGTTTAAGATACAATATATTGCCTGACTAGCCAACAGTAAAATTTTTGATCAAACCTAAAAATAAACAAATAAACAGATACAGCCCCTATATATATATATATGCATTAAAAAACAAAACAAAACCACATCCCAATAAGGTGCAATTGATAGTTCTGCATTTCAGCATGCAACTCAAATAAAAAAGCTTTTTTTTCTAAAGAGATAATCATCTCTTTCTTTTTATCAGTTTTTTACATCTTTGTCAATGTGGAGGGACAAAAAAACAGGGGTAATCAGAGATAAAGAGGGGAAAAATGCTGAATGTAAAAAAGAGCATAATACCAGCACCACTTTGCTGTCAGTCAGACACAGAGCATTAAACGAAAGATGAGGGCAAAAATGGCAGTTATTTCCCTTGTATGTGGGGTTCCTCTTAGGTCAGGGCTCTGGCCCAAACCAGTTCTGAGTGGCTGAGCAACGACAAAAATGTTTTTTGGTCACACAATGGCAGCCTTCATAGTGATCACATAACAGCGAGGGCACAAACAGAGCGGCTACAGTAGTCTGACTGTTTGACCAGCAGAGGAAGTGGCCACAACCAGACCACAGTAAAAAACAGAGGCTGTACTACATGTATGTCTTTGCGTGTATGTGTATCCTGTAGTTATCTGCGAATGTCATCTGTATGTGCTGTTCAACACGTGAAGGTAGGAAATAGAAATAAATAGAAACATCATTAAAAAATATTCTAATAAAAAAGTCAAAACAAAGTCAGAAATCAAGTGGTTATATGATGCTGTTAAGGTCACAAGAAAAACGTTTGTCATCAACACAACAAAACAGTTACAGATAGCAAACAAGATGGCTGCCACAGTATGAAGTCCCCTTTATAGCATCAAAGGAGGTAAAAAATCTGTGAGGTGGACTGGAAGTCTATTCTAGCAGTAGGCTGAGACAGTGCTTATGAGCATACACACACACACATACACTCGGACATACACACACACCGCCTTAAAAGACATTAAATATCAAGCTGCCAAGTGGATGGAGTTACAAAAAAGTACAAAAACAAAGTTAAACAGAAAACCAGAGGGCGAAAATAAAAAATGATTAACCCTCCCTCTCAGTTTCTCTGTTTCCACCAAAAACAACATTAAAACTTTTAAAACAGAAAGAAAAACATATCGATTGACTTCACACAAAAGCATAAGTGCAAAACATAACTAAAAGGGTAGACTACAAATGTGGAAAGTCTGTGATTGTAAGGATCAGTTACTCCCTCTTTCCATCTCTGTTCCCGTTTCTGATTGCAGGGAATTCAAACCCCTCTGGAGGTTCGACCTCACGCTCTTTCCCTCACTCTTCCCTTTCCTTCACTTGCCTTTTTCTAACCATGTCACCCTCTCCTTCTCTCCCTCAGTTCAGGTCAGGCCGCTAAGGGACAGAAAGTTTCTGAGCATTGCAGGTAGACTCAAGTAGATCATGCACATGCACGCAAAATGGAATAAACACACACTACATGGACAAGAGTATGTGGACACCTGAAATTACACACTTATGTTATTGGTGAACATCTCGTTCCAAAACCATGGTCATTAATCTGCTGCCATAACAGCATCTACCCTGCTGGGAAGGCTGTCCACAAGAGTTTGGAACGAGTCCACAGAGATTTTTAGCCATTTAGCTGCAAGAACATTGATAAGTTCACCCCACAGGTGTTGGATTGTGTTGAGGTCAAAGTCTTCCACACCAAACTGGGAAAACCATTCCTTTAGGGACCTTACTTTGACCACTAAAGCAACTGTTATGTTGAAACAGGAAAGGGCCCTCCGAAAACTGTTTCCACAAAGTTAGAAGGAGTCCAAAATAGCAATGTGATGGGACCATAACAACAACACACTATTTTGCTAAAGTGTAGAATTTTGGATATTTCACATACAGGATTTATTTCCTCTATGCTCTTCCACCAGTTTGAAGTGGGAAGGATTCAAAAAGGTAAAGTCCCATAAGTCTCTGAACTAGGATTTAGTGACATTTGATTTTGAAGTCAGTCAATTCTGATCAAACCAAACCCACCCATTCCAGATATAACAGATTAACACCATTAGAAACTATGGGACTAGCCTTAATCATGAAAAACAACCCCAAACCAAACTACAGAAAATAATGCTGCTAGTGTTGTCCACATAGTCCTGGCCATATAGTGTACGCTCGACACAAAGAGAGACACACAATCAACACTCCTCCCTTCCCTCCAGTTTCTGATGGCATTTGATCTGTAGCCAGGTGTCGGCTTGTCTATATGCCCGACATTTCGCACTCATATGTGTCACTGCGTCCATCTGTCTCTGCCGTGCCACACTGACTTTCTTCTTTTTGATCTGTGGTGTCACAACATATGGACTCCTGGACCAGACTTGTCCAGCATCCACCCCGAAGCCAACAATCTGTCCTGGAACGCATTCAGACGTGTTATGTGTCCTGATTCACTCACACACCTCTCCTATTTTGCTGTTATAAATGCCAGACACATTTATCAGACAAAACGTGGCAGGACATTTTCCAGTCATCATTACAAATGTTTCCATTATTTCATATTCAACACTGCTTCTACACCTCTGCTTAATTTAATGGGTTTCGTTGTTGTTTTGGAGCCCACTTCAGTACGTGATAAGGTAGATCATTTTCCATGCAACTTTTACGCAAGTTGCCTGCTTTACTGAACACAACTGGGCTGTGTCCAATTGATTTGCTCAGGAAGCTTTTACTTCTCAGTGGAAGAATCCAACATTTATGGTTCACCAAAACCTTTTTTTATGGTGTAAAGGGCCAGTACACCCACATGTTCTCACTTTCTTCTATCAGTATCTAGTCATGCCAAGTCAAGAACAGTGTCTCTTTTAATGTGGATAATCCACAGAATATTAGGTTAACAGTTTTAATAGGTAGTATTTATTGGGTAGTAACTAGTTCAAAGGAAACCGGGAAAACATTAAATGTAATTTTTCAATGCTGTAAGCATTAAAAATTACCTCCTTGATACTGTAGCACTAGAGGGAAGTGTTGTGTAATTTGGGTAAACTGACCCCTATAATACTACTTTTAGTGTTTCAGCCTTACACTCATCGCTCAGCCTAACTCACATCGTTCAGCTTGTGGAATGTGACTGCTTTCCGTTGCTTTGATGAAGAAAATAAACATGTTTACAGCAAAAATGACAACAGCAGCAGATTTCTGCTGCGGTCTGGCAGGAGGCGTGTCCTGGTTCCTATTTCAAAACCCCATTTTCAAGAATTTAATTTCCTGATTTTATATGAAATGTTACAGCCCCAATGTTCCATCGACAAAAACTGATATATGTATAAGATTTCAAATATGTGAGATGACAAGGCAAAATTAAGGACTTGGCACTTTTTCACATTTTTCGAAAGGTTTCCACACATTCCAGATCCATGTATGAGCAACAGAGAGAAAGAAAAAGAAATTACTCCAACAACAAAGTCAAAAAGGGAACCCAGTAAAATGACCCTCCTTTCTCAGCGCCCCACACCCTCCTTGATTTCCGGCCTGCCTGCTGCTAATGTTTCTTGGAAAAGATCAATCGTTGAAAGCCACAGGACTGGCGGGGGACCAGAGCCCTGAAGGCATGCAAGCCCCGTAGACAGGCAGCTAGTCAGCCGCTCCACAATCACAACAACAGATGGGGGGTATTTGTGGTGGGGCAACACAGCCCTGGAGACATACATCTGTATGAGATAACACACACACTCAATTGTGCTGTATGCAACAAACATCTGTTGATGGTTAGTGTGTGTGCTAAAAAGAAGGTTGGACCGATAATGGGGATTTTGAAGGCTGCTTTTTGTGACAATTTTCTGTATCTTAAAAGTTGTCGAGCCTTGGGATATATTAAAGGGGCACTTCACTTGACTGATTTTACACATACACATCAGTTTACTAGTCAGGTTTAGTCCTACACCTGTTCGCTGTATAATGTTTTTATAATTATATTATATAATGATATTGAGAAAACTATATCAGGTTTGGCTCAGAGACTACAAATTCACAAGAAAAAAAACTGTCATAAACTTGTGGCATGGCGTTGAAAGACAACATTTACTAGGCAGGAAAGGTATAGCAAAAAGATGCTATTGAGTTCCAAATATGGGGAATCTGAAGTCCTCTTGGAGGATATATCGACCAAATTTTTATCATTCTTTTTTTAATCTGTGTCTTGCAAGTCCCTGACCTTTATGTAAGTGCAAAACTAAATCATTAGAGTGCCCCCTTAAGTTTTAAGGTATATAAATCCTGATCTTTAAGAAAATATGTTGTGATAAGCAAATGTCTGGGGAAAATGACCTTATTTGCTGATGTTCAGCAGTTATAGATCCTGACAGTGGCCTTATATACCGAAGTATGTATACAACAATAAATGTTTAGACCACTCCAGTTTCAAACATTAACAATCCAAATGGGTCTAAGTTTGTTTCCTGTTGCTAATATCAATAACTGACAGGAAGACAGCGCCAGAACTGTTTCCTAGCAACGCAACTCCAAACCTCTGCCGTCTGCAGCATCACCCCGTCTTGTATACAGTTTTAATTTATTCCCTCTGTTCCAATCACCTGAAGCAAGCAGCCATGTTTATTGCAGTTTTTTTTTGTTGGCAGACAGCCCTAAAAAATCCTGATCAAATTAAGATTCAAAGCTTGTATATTTGGTCAAACATTTGACACGACTCAAAATGTTGAAAATGCTTTAAATAATCACCAAACATCTTCACTGTGTGTTGTTATAGGCTGCGGCTATTTCCTTTGCAGTATGTTATTGCTTTACTTTGATGATGACAAAAATGACAGCAGGCACCAGGCAAGTGCTGCAATTAGTCAAACTGTCCAGTAATGTAAATGTCACAGGTCACAGTTTAAGTGCTAAAACCTCTGCTGCGTGGCCACAGTCCGCCGAAATGTCTTTGAGCAAGACAAAGCCCCTCAAAACATAGTAAATCCATTTTGAGCCTAGCCACGTGGAACAAACACTGCTCCAATCGTTAAACATCAGAACCTCGTTTTCACTTTAACTGTCAGTGGTTTATAGATTTCCTCTTACAGGGATGATGAGCTACTCCCTTTATTTGGATTGTTTTTGTTTCATCTGTGCGATGAATTTCTCTCATCAAAGTGAAAAATCAAAGTCGATTGGTCAAGCTTATTACCTCCCTCCTCTCCCTGTGTCATAACCACGCTTTATCCAATAAGACTGTCATTGGGAACAGTGGCGGAAGCATTATTTCCGAAATGTCTCTTTTAGGATTGGAGTCTTCATTCATCAAGCCTTGGCTTTGTTTGAAACAGGACTCTTTCTTTTCCTTGTTTTCCTCTGTCTGCTCAGACCAAAATAAACATTTCCTATTCCTGTTTTGTTCCTGGCGTATGATTTTTTGAGAGTGAAAGTGTTTTTCTGTCTACCTTTTCTGCTCCTCATGCAAATTGCATGCATGCTGTGATGAGTCAGTCAAATCAGTGAAAAACAATAACAAACCATATAAAAAAAGAGAGGTGTGCGCCTGTTAATGGTATATACGGATGTGTCACTATTCTTGGCTCTGCTGTGCTGTGACATTTACTCAATGCAAATGAGCAATGAGAGGTTTTGCATTTGTCACCCAGGTCAGTAGAATTAAGTAGAAAAGAGGTTTGTGATTTCCCCCAATCATCGGTCCTCTGCTCTCTCTCACCTCTTATCCTATTGGTCTGCTATCTTGGTTGATGACCTCAGGCTGTTAGGGATCTCAGGAATTCATCAAGAGGATAGTTGCCATGACGATAATGGGGCAACAGGCCGAGTGAAGTAACCCTGGTTTGTCTATCAGCAGGCCAGACACCCTTATCTGGCATGAGTCACTCTCTCTAAAAAACACCCAAACACAAATTATTTGTGCATAGCATAAATACCGATATGCACATACACATACACACACTCTGTTCACCAGATGTGCAGCCTGATTGCAGCAGGCAGCTGGAGTTGGAAGTTAACTCTAGTTAAATGCCTCTTGGCAAAGCTTAAACACAAACACAGACCCCTACCCTTGATGGTACTGGACAGACAACCCTGTAGTCACATTTCTGAGAAGAAGTTTAGCTTTAAAGCACAAACTTCTTGTTTTTTGCATGTGGCAGCATGTAAATAAGACAACAACCTTATTTTTCACTAGACAGAGAGAGGGAGAGGGAGAGGGAGAGAGAAAGAGAGAGAGAGAGTATGCACAAGGTTGTGGTTTGTGGCCTTGAAATGAGCAGAGGGAGGGAGGCAAGTGTTGTTTGTTTTTTGTACCATCAAATTACTTTAGTCAGCCTCATGTTAACTGTTGACACCAGAAAACATTCACAAATGTTTTTCTGCTAGAAAAGCTCAAAAAGTATTCCTTAAAACATTAATTCAGGAGGGAATGTACAGAAAGTGTTGTTTTAAAAATCCATTGAGTGGACACAAAATTGCCAAGCAGCAGAAAAATTCATTAAATCTAGAATTGTACACAGTCACCCATTTTAGATAACTGTCTGATTCCATTCTGTTAAAGTGTTAACCCAACACTGAAGTTGCCTACTTCCGTTAAAAATTCATCATGTATCATTTTTGTTCCATCAATCATTATAAATCATTGCCTTGTCAAAAAGCAGAAAATCTAATTTCAGAACAAAATACGTCACATCCAGCATTGTTGTCATCTCCTCTGTCGTCTAATGTCAAATCCTATTTAAAGCTTGTTTCTCTGCAGCCCCTCTGGAGTTGGATGGGAGTTTGGCTCTCAACACCAATACCAAACCCCTAACAGCTGCCGCCGCAGACCATGCTGCCATCGATGCCGCAGCACAGACACGACACAACTGTCAGTGGCCTGTTGGCTAATCTGCTTTTCCCACTATAAGCTCACAGCCATGAAAAGCCAGCGGTATGACAGGCTTATAGAAGCTCGCACAAGTTAGGCAAAATTTCAGCTTTGTTACAGATTCTCAGTCAGTAACCTGAGGCTTTCATCACTCTACATGTTTAACATTCTTCTTCCCTTAACTGCTCCCCAGCATTGTTAATAGATTGTACTTGACAAAAGAGTAACCTGTTCCTTATGCTAGTTTCAGCCCACATGACACACACCCACAGGGAAAAATATGCTCGCCGAATTGTCCACAACCTCTGCCAAACTAAGTGGGGTGGGGATTTAGACATTAAGTCACATCTACAGCCATTGTACAGCATAGACAAGGAAAGGGGCATGAGCGCTCATGCCTAAATCTTTAGATGATAGTTATGTGTGGGCACAGGGTAGGTATCGCCATGGTAACAGCTACTCTTGTCCTGTCCTGTAGACATGGGGAAAGGAATGAGGCAGAGAGAACATAAATACACCCGTATTATTGAAACGGGGCATTTTTTTGAGGATTAAAAGGAAATAGATACACACCCGAAATGGAGTGTGAGACCCAGTGTGCGAGGGCGGGGAAGCTAGAAGAAGAGTTGGGGATTTCGGAGAGAGAAGTGGATGTTTAAAGAAAGAGAGAAAAATAATTGAACTGAACAGAGAAAAATGTGCGTTGTTAATGAGGATTAGGATGAAACCAACACCACAGAAAGGAAAAGTTAACAATGTAACAAGAAAGAAAGAAAGAGGACAGGAGAAAGACAGAAAAGGCTTAGAAGAGTCATTTTCAGAGCGTGGCTCATTGACAGCTGAGGAGAAAGAGGAATATGTAACCGAGGGGGCTTACAATCAGTGCTGACCTCGTCTGAATGCTGCAGCTCCTTGCCTGATGTGAACCCACCCACTCATCTTGACAACACCCATCTCCTCTTTCCCATACTTTAGTTTCCAAGGAAACAAAGTCATCTCAGCTGCTGGACAGACCAAGAGACAAAACGGACGGGTGAAGCTTTCCCCAACTGATCTCAATTGTTCTCATCGAACAAACAATAACGGAGCATGACACAGCATGATTTATTCAGAGCTGACTGTAAACTCTGAGAGACACACATTCTGCACACTCATACATCAGTAGACACTGTGGGAAAGAGAATGTCGAGAGAGCCTCCTTTACTTTCATTCCTTTTCATCACCGCTCTCTTCCTCCCTCATTATTCTCCTTTCTTTCCTTGCCTTCTGTCTCGCTTGTGCTGTTTTCCCATCTCCTAGTCTTTCTGTCCCGTCCCCCTGATGATTCTTTCACAATTTGTGTTTCCTCTTGCTGATCTAGTCCCCCTTCACAGACCAAAACCTCACAATATGATACAAAGACAGACCACACACACTTTTCTTTTTACAAACACACAGACACAGGTCTAAGGTGCATTTGAATGAGTGCGCGTATATGAATTAGTTGAAACACCTCCATCAAGTCATTCCTTTTCATTTGGCAGTGGGTACTCCAGCGGGGTTTAAAAGGACTTATAAATTGCTACTGAGACCCAAGAATAATATAATATCTGAATGTATGTCTGTTTCTGGAAGGAGGTCACCAAATATGACAGGAAGACATCTGAAGGTGGTGAGTGAAGCAGGAACATCAGCCAGTCTGTAAACTTTAATGAACACAGACAGAAACAAAAAAACAAAACAAAACAAAAAAACCCCAATCCTTTACTTCCAAGTTCCTTCCCTCCACAGGTTTCAAATGGCTCCAAAATACCCCTTCCATTACCTCAAAGCAGTGCCTTTCTCTCTGACAGCAGGCATGTCATATTGGCTCGGGTGAAGTAAGGGTGGACAGGAGCAGGATGACAAAAAGAGATAGCTTAGCTCCTCCCCCAAAAAGGGAGAAATGAGGAGTTCTATGATTCTGTTTATCCAGTGGTTGTATCCTCTTAATAATCTCTCTGTAAAATCCATGGTGTATGTGATTAAGTGTTCCCTTTTGACCCTTTTTGAATAATGATTTTTAAGAGATTTTTAATCCTTGCAACATCAGTGCTGCCTGGTGGAGATACATGTAGTATCACTCCAATGAGAGATGTAGTTCATCAGTACTGTTCCGCCCCCCAAAATTCTGAGGCCTCACTCTGGCTTTACTAGTTATTTCACATAGATTTTTCTAGCTGAACTGCTAGCCCTCACTCAGTCTGGACACTTTGTTGTAAGGGTTCTCCAGGAGGTAGCGGTACCTGTCATAGTGCTCCAGCATGTACTTGGGGGCGTACATGTGCTCTTTGGGGTCCACAGGGGGATATTCCTGCAGGGAGCCATCGAACCAGCCCCCTGTCCGGATCAGATCGCGGATGTAGTTGAGGTCACGCTTGTCCTCGTAGTCACCCCACCGTGGGAAGTCTCCGTTCTGCGCTGACACTAGCTTGAAGTAGATCCCCTCAGGCGTGAAGCACCAGGAGCAGTGCCATCCAGCAAAGTGGAAAGGGCTGCCCACTGACCATTGCACCAGGATGTGGCCGGTGTCATTCTCGTACTTACGGAAACCCGGCATGGTGTAGTATTCACGACGGCGGAGCTTAATACCGTCACCATCATAGACATCGCGAAGCATCCCCACCGTGCAGCCTGATACTACCTCTAGAGAACCAAACTGCTTCCAGAAAAATCCATACAGTGACTGGATGTTGGGAGAGAAAAGAAGTAACCAGGGTTACAAACAGATAGCATGAAATATGAATAATTTGTTCAAACATTTGACTGACCACACACAAGCTGACATATCTCTGCTACCTTGCGCATGTGGATGGCAAAAGGTTCTGTCCAGCCATCAAACAGCTTGAGGAAGAGAAGGCCCTCATGTGCAGGGATTTCATCTGCGTCATTGATGACAAAAACGTCGTCCGATCTTGCACCCAAAACCCTGGACATGCCATTGTGCGTCAGAAAGGTACGCAAGTAGTCATCAGCGATCCAGCCGTCCTGTCGACCACCCTCTGGGAAGTGGTCAAGGAACACGTACAGGATCTTGTGACGTATGTAGTCGTACGTACCATTGAGGAGAAGGCGCAGGAAACTGGGGAAATTGCAGACATTACAAATGCCATTTAGTGGATTGTTTTATTCAAAGAAACTTACCATTGTTTTTAGATCTTCAAATGTATTTTACCTACCATTCCAGTAAGCCATAGATTTCCTTTCTTTTTCATTTGGTATGCTAATTTGTTAGTAAACTCTTAAAACTTATTGGAGTTGAATCGCATCACAGTGTACATTAAGACTTTACAAATCATTTTTTTGTCAAGGTTAGATTGTTCCTTAAAAATGGAGTCCAGGATTTTTAAATCAGCAATATTTAGATATTTTGTTTGCTTCGTGCTTTAGTAGCATGTGCACAAACATTAAAAAGCTTGTTTGAACATTCTTTGAAGAAGGAAATAAAAATAAACACATTTGTTGGACATCAAGAATCCTTAAAAGCCGTTTGGTGTAAGAATGTAAATGTAACTGTATTCCGTTACAAGAAAATTCCACAGGGTACCTTTCAACTTCATTGGCATGCAACCATAATGTGACTTTATCAAAAGTTTACAGAGACTTGATGAATTACACAACTCAAGGAAGTATCAAAACCTTGCTTATTGATTTCCTACTGTACAGAACAGAATGAAAACCAATGTAACAGTAAGAATAACATACATATTTTGTAGATGGCATTAAGATTGGCAAAAAGTAGTGGCAGAAAGTAGCGGCAGAAATAAAGAACAACAGGGAAACAAGTCCTTGTTTGACAAATTATGCCTTTCACTACAGAATACCCACTTTCCATAAAACAAACTGACTGGAAGAACAACTCAATTAACCTGTTGATATGCACTGCAAAAGAGATTGTTCACTGAATGTAGCTGCTTTCATGCAGTGTCACATCCTATCATTGAACACACCAATCTCTTCCTCCAAGGCTACATACAGAGTCAATCATGTCGACCTTGTCATAATCTGCTGTAAAATTGCTCCCGAGGCATTTCATGTTGTTGCCAAAGGAATGTGACTGTAATTTTTATTCAGCACACTAATACTCAAGAAGCATGAATACTGTAAGCTATAAACGGTAACTACAACACACTGGCAGTGTCACAACTTGGCATTAACTTTTTGTGCAACTTCTGAATTTCATACTGATGATTATCAGCATGACTTCCTGTCTGAATACCATACTGATCTGTCAATACTGATGAACATGAAGAATTGAGACTTGATGATATGACCTTATATATGATTTTTATATATATATGTAGGTATAGCGTTGTGCTACAAAACCCATCAACGTGTCTTTACCTTTTAAAACCTTCGTAAAATTTGCTGAGCATGCATGTTATTTTACAATGTCATGCTGTCAGGCACAAAGACTCATCTACTGACGGCCACAAAGTAGCTCAGTTGCTCCTAAAGGCCCCTACATACACACACACACACACACACACACACACGTCCAAAAAATGGCGTCTTACCTGAGAGGCCGTTTCTCTCCGTAGGCAGTAAAGTTGGATTCACAAACAAGGAACAGATCAACGGCTTGGGCGAGCTCATGAAAGCGTACATGCAGCAGGTCAAACTCGTGGTTAACGTTGATAGCGTTGATCACCCTTCTCGGGGTTTCTCTGGGTGTCAGGCGCTCCTTAGTGGGCAGATTGGAGTGATACACCATGGTAGGAACCCCACAGTAAGGTCCGTGCCATCCTGGCCGACACACACATTTGACCAACCGCTTCCCGTTGCCTCTGGACCTGGCCTTGGCTTTTGGAGCTACAGAGGGCTGCTGCTGGACCTCCAGAGGTTTGCGTTGCGCAGCAGGCCCAGCTCGAGCACCTTCCTCAGCCCCATTGGCCACAGACCCCCCTGATTTCCCAGAGTACTCTTTTGGGGTAGCCATTTCTGTCCCCTGCCTGAAGCAACGGGCTCCAGCTTTGGTTCGGACAAAGTAAGGTGTTTCGTCATCATGAAGTTGGTGTGTGCGGGTGTGGAGGTCTCCTAGAGTTTCTAAGGGGTCCTTGATGAACACCACATGAGCCTCTTTTCCCACCAATGGGGCCTTTGGGATGTCAGGCCCAACATGTTGGGCTTGGTGGATGGGTTTTTGTGGCTTCAAGTGATCTTCAGCTCTCTCCTGAAAATAAAGACAAAAATAGAAGGGGGTTAAGAAAACTTAAATAAGGAATAGCTTAAAATTTTGGCCTATGAGCTTCACACATGTGAGACATAATGGGAGGTGGGGGATAAACAGATGTTTATATGATGCTGTTTTATTTCGTACAAGTTGCGGGGAAACTGTGAGACATGCCCTTTGCACCACGAGAGAAATCGTATCGATAAGCTGATGAGACCAAACAAAGAAAAAACAGCAGGCTGGGATCCTAAACCTTGTTTGGTTTATACCAATTTGCCAATTCTGACAAATGAAAGAGATGTTTGGTGACTTGTCAGGAGTGACTGTCTGAATGTTCAAAACATGTTTAATGTGTACAGTGCATCATGTGTGGACAAGAATATAGATTTTTTTGAATACCAAAATACCAGTCAGCAGTCAAAGGCAACAGAATTTAAAATGAGGTGAAGTGAAAGAGAAATATCATATTATATTCAGGATAATAATGCATACTTAAGGTCCAAATTGAAAACCCATGCCCTCCAATCTAAGCACTAGTCAAAATCAAATAATTTCTTATTATTACAACTATGTGTAGCTTCTTCGGCAAATACATTTTATACATCTTTATTTACTATATCATGGCTGGAGGCAAAGTCTGTCATTGTTATTGGCTTTTTATACTCCCTAGTTTCTAAAAGTATATATGAATGTACAGTGGACCTTGCAGAAACTGGTAAGATTGTTAGTTACACATGATCTTGAAAAGTGCAGAAGTAACAACATGTGTGCTTGCCTCGTTGTCAAATGTAAACCGGTTACTAGGTAACTGTGTTACACAAACAAGATCAAAAGTGAGTGAATGAAAAGGGGGCAAACTGTATGTAGTTAATGTTGAAATGAAACTCATATATATCAAGTGCAGCTGCAGCAATCACAGCAGAACAATGATACCTTATTAAATATTCAGTATGAAAGCAATTACTTCTTGCAAAATAGTTGTACTACTATACATGGAGACACTGTATTACCATATGACCTGTGATGCGTGTTTACAGAGCATTTTTCTTTGTCTCAAAGGCTCAATGAGCATAGACGTGTGAACAAGTGATAACACAGTGGGGCAAAATGATAAAAACATAGTGATAAAATAGGATGATAGCAGGAGAAGATGAAATGATTGAATGAATGAAAGAAATACAATCAATAATGCGTGAGAACTATTACATTACAATTATATCAAGAAGGTTATGAAAATATTTTGTCTCTATGCTGTTTATTACTTTCTATTTCTGTCTCAGTTTGGCTCGCTGTCCTTCCCTCTAGCATCATTCCCACTTCCTCAAAACACATTTTGTGGTTGCATCTCAAGTCTTAACGTTTCCCTCACATTTCTTAGGAAATCATGTGTGGAGAAAAGAAAGAAGGAAATATGCTTTTAGAGAAATGAGACATCTTTTTCTTTGAAGCGTCACGTCAGGCGACGTCCGTTTCTGATGATGGTGGCAGCTGATCACACTTGGATCAGCTGTCAGTCGACTCAAACAGATGTAGAGAGATTTGATGGATGCTAATAAAAAGGATCACAGTTATCCCTGCCAGAACAGCAGTGTTTTCTCTCTATAGCTGTTACCTGCTTAACAAACACATGAATAACAACCTGCATTCTACATGTATACTGTGTAATGTGTCCTGCTCAGAGGCACAGGAGTCATTTCTACAGACAGAATGCTTTTCTATTATTTATTCATTATCTGCATGAATTCATTGTTGAATAACTCAGAATATGATCACGGTGTCTTTTGACATTGAAAATGATTTATCAGGATAAATATTTCAGGGGAAACTTTCTAACTCATATCAAATACCAATGCCCAGGAATGATCAGCCACACGTGACTAAATTGAAATTACAATAAATGATCTAAAAGAGTCTCTGACTCTCTCTGACTTTAATCTTATCCATAATTAAAATAAAATGGGGAAAAACCAGTTCATGAAAAGAAAAATCTTTCCAAAAATGAATAAAGATATCAGACCTACAATAAACACAGATTTATAACTAGTATGGTGAATGAGAAAACAAAAGACATATCTAACTTGTGAGTGATGCATTAGAGTTTAATCTGTCATCAGTCTTCAGTGATGCTGTGAAATATAACATCAGTCTGGTCAACTGCAGGGTCCAATCAATAACTGATATTCATTAAGAGAGCATGTATATCCCGTATAATGGCTTCTCGGAGATCCCTCCTTGCTCCTGTGAGCACAAATAAGAGCTTTGAGTAGGCCTGCAAGATGGCGGACCAGAACAAGATTAACAGATGTGGCCACTCAGACCCAACACCGTATATATATTTAACGTAATATATAACTATATGTTTATATTTATATTTAATGTGACTAGCATTTATTTAAATGGCGTTTTCAACACCAGTTGTTCCTGCAATATGAGGAGTAGTAGTGTTATTACCATGACAACAGACTTGCAGCAATGAAGTCAACTCTTTTTACTAGTCAGACTGATCACAAGTAACACTATTTTAAAGCCTTTAACGTTCACCTAACGTAACAGATTAAGTAGCCTTTATTAAGTTTAGGTATCCTTAAAATGAAAGTTAAAAACGCGGACGTTTCACTTTCAAGTCTTGCGGTCTCTGTTTCCGGTTTTAGACTTTCTTGTTCAATTTCCATTGTACAATTTGTACTTTATGCTCGGACCATTTAATGCAGGGCTGTTGTACTTCGCTTTTCTGGCCACTCAATAGACTGTAAATAATGTTATAGTAAAGGTTTACTCATCTCACCTCATTCGGAGTGTCTCCCTGCTGGTTCTCCTCTGGTTTCTCCCAAGGGTGGGGGGGTGCCGGCTCCTCCTTCATCTCCAGCCCTTCACTGCCATCAATTCCAACCATTACCCCCCCAATCCCCAAACCCACCCCTCCTCCAGCCACAGCTCTAGCTTTGGTGTCCAATTGACGGAGAACAGGTAGAGGAGGGGCCTCTTCCGGAGAGGCAGGGCTGAGTGGGGTGGTGGCTACACCCTTTTCCCTCCAGAAAAAGCCAGTGACCATGATGAAGGACTTGATGTTAGGATACGGGGCGGAGAGCTCACGCAGTAGGGAGACGTAGTGGAGAGCCTTGTAGTAGTGGAGGAAGGAGATGACACACAGGCCCACTGTGCACAGCAAGAACACCCTGTGCCGCCGCATTTTCATCCTGTAATGAGGAAGGAGGGGATGGGTGGGGACAAAAAAATTAATAAAAATTAGTCTGACTACTAACATCAGAAAACAATTTTTGTTTTCGAATAATCTATTTATTCCCATCTGCACTTGTGCACCACCCCTTTTGTAAGAGCAACAGTACACATAAAAGGTGGAAGGTGTTAGCCTCAAATGCATGGGGCCATGAACTTGGATTTTACCCCTCAAGCTAGCTTGAGTCCAACAACCTTAACCCTTAACCATTTTTTCCTCTAAATACAAGAAAGTAGCTGAAGAGGAGTAAAAATACTTGTTAAAAGGAAAAATGTTTGGGACTATGAAGATTTTAATTTATTTTTAGATGTAAAATACCTTGGGGATCTAGGCTCCTCCTCTTTAAAAATGGATAACTGAGCTCTAATGTGCTTTTTTAGCATCTTTAATGTTACTGTTTTGGTTTTACAACCCACAACTTCACTCTTCGGTTCACTCTTACCACTCGAGTATAATTTTCAGACACAGGTAGGTGTTTTCAGTGAAAAAGTTCTGATAAACCCACTGTATGCTACAGCTCCTGCCCAGCACCAAATGGCTCACATTAGCAGATAAATGAGCAATATTTCATTGTGGAGACCAAAACAGGGAAAAAACAACAGTGAATACTGCACTCACATTTATCATATGGATAAAAACATAGCTAAAAACAAATGTAAATTTTGCTCAGTATGAGGTGGATGTGTAAAACTGTTTTCTAACACCATATCAGGGGTGACAATATGTCAATGTTGTGCTTACAACTACTGTTCCCTAAATGGCCAAAACAGTTAATTTAGGTTTAAACTCAAATCTGTAAAAATGCAGGTTTATTTAATGTAAAAAGCTGACAGATTGGTTCCTACGAGCATAATTGGCCACACTGAGAATAAAAGGCCTGTTCATGTCGTGCCAGGGCCTAGCTCTGCTCAGTGAGCTATACATAATATGCGCTGATGATCATGTTGATTAAATGAGTTATTTCATTTCCATCCAGTAACTTTTTATTACAGAAGATGGACAACGAAACAAAAGAGTGAAACATATGTGGAAAAGACTGAATTGAAAGGAAAGAAAAGTCAACTTTGCCATTATATCATTAGTGATACTGACATTTAGCTTCTCATAGAGGACGTGGGATAACAGAGGAAGCACTGTATGTAGAAAACTGTATGTATTAAGGGACAATCATGACCTTCAAAAATACAAGGGGACACAGGCCAATTACAGATCATCCTAGTTTAGTCCTGTTTGCACACATTGTCTATCTGATCAATTTCACCTATTTTTTTCTTTCTGGTACAATAACCTTTAAATAGACCACAAAAGTGGATTCAAAGCATCTGATGTGAGCATCTGTCTTGGCTTTTGAGTGGGATTTCCTTTTTAGCTGGGCACAGGCAGTACAGAAAAGGAACAGGGACACGCAGTGCTTACGCAGCAAGATTTATTCTTGCACTCTAATCCATCTTCAAAAAATGCTGGACATCTGAACACATTAAGCATGCAATGTGCAGGGGAATAAAAAAACAAAACACTGAGGCAAGGTGAAAAAAATAGCCTACTCTGGCAGTGACCTCCCAGCTCCCATAGTATGAATCTGAAGTAGCTTGTTCAGCACAGCGCCCTGCCGAGGGTCTAAACTACTGGTTATGAAATGAAAGGCGAAGAGAGAAGACAAGTGTGAAAAAGGGCAGGGGAAGAGTTAGGTCCAGCTGAAGATGGGGGGAGGACAAAGTGGAAGAGGAGGAGAGAATGAGAGGTGGTGGTATGGAGAGATGTGGTCTAGTGGAGGGAGGCGAGAAATGAATGAGGCATGAGTGGAGGAGCATAGAGTAGCGAATGTGAGGGCAGAGATGAGAAGAGTGGAGGGAGACTGAGAGTCCTCTGAGAGGATGAAACATTCATGCGTTGCATTAACAGAAAGTTGAGAGCCTAAACAATGGGCTCAAAAAAGTTAACGTTAACAGCTTAACACAAGCACATAAAGATCTTAATCCGACTGTAACAACATTAGTCTCCACATGAATCCTAAGTGTACTACAATCTGAAAAAGAATCAGAGGGGGTCAATGCTTTGCATATACGTCTCAAGTCAAGTTCTAAGTTACGACCGAATCAACCCCTAAACTGTCATTCGTGTTTATCGTATTATAGGCCAGCTGCGAGTCTTTTTTGATCTGCCCAAGTCACAAGTCTTGTAACTTAAACCCACCTCTGCTATTTTACCATTTCCTGTAGTTCTACATTCACTAATCTCTACATCAGTGAAGCTAAACCTGAGTCCAAAGATTCAGCTAATTGAAGAATAGTTGTTTCTATTTCACTGCATGGACATTTAACTCTATGAAAGCATTTATAACAATGATTTCAGTGACACTGCTCTGAACTAAACTCTAAAGTTTGTTACTTCAGTGTGAAATTTGGGGAAATTTAAAATTTGCACCAGACTTTCACAACTCAAGTATTTGCATACATTTTATTTCAGCTCAAATATTCAATTCCTTCTGCACCAATCTTATTCAAAGGCAAGTCCCTTGTTCCTTGTCCTATATTGCCTAATCTTTCACTACCCCAAAACCTAAAGAGGTCTTAGGATGAAAACATAATGTAGGCAATCATAAATGAGATGCTGATGCTTTTTTCAGGCCATGTTGTGAGAAGGAAATCTGTCCCACGCCCTACATGTCTTCAGTCAACAAGCTCTCAACACAGACAGACATACGCAACCATAGAGATGTGTTATGTTGGGTAACATCGCAATCTCTTCACTGACATGCTAGACTTCTTTTTCAAAATATAAATGAAGAATACATAATTTCACCCTTGATTTGAACACAGTCATACATGAATGATAAGAGAGGAGAGGATAAGAGAGAGGAGGTGATGGGACTAGAAGGCAGAAATGAAGTGAAAGGAAATAAAGAGATGAGGTGAAAGCTGGTGGTGTTTGGTATATCACTTGAGCATTGCACCACCTCATCTCCCACTGCCACATCCTCTATGCAACTCTTTCTTTTCCCCGCTATTAACTGCCATCTTCAATTCCACCTCACATTCTCTCCCTCCTTTACTCTACTCTTCTCTGTCTCCCACACAGTTTGGTGTAACAGACAAAGAGGCGGAAATGAGGGGTGAATAAAAGACGCATCATTCACCACCCAAACACAGAGAAATTGAAAGTAACAGTAACAGAGAGGGAAGCGCCAAATGTTTTAAATAAAATTTTTGATTTTTTTTTCTACAAATACAGTGAAAAAATTATATGGCACAACCTTTAATGCCTCCTTTTGGATACCATTGTGACGCAAATATTTAGGATAGTGGTTCTTAAACTACTGGAGGGCATGTACTGCGGCCAAAAACCCGAGTGGAATTAAACCTTCGGTCAGTATCTTATGGGAATTGTGTTTTCATGCCAGCAAGGATTTCATGGTTTCTTTCAGATAAAAAAAAGTTAAAAGTATACTTAGTAGTTTTTTTGACAGATAAGAAAAGAAACACAGGTGACCAAAGTTAAAGGGGTAGTTTGACAACTGTAGATTACTTGCCAAGAGTTCAATGAGTGGCACCATTAATGTGTGTATGCTAAATATGAAGCTATAAGCCTGGGAACGGTTATCTTAGATTAGCTTAACGACCTAAAGCACTGGCAAACAGCGAGCTCTATCCAAAAGCCAAAGCTTACTTCCCATAAAACACAATCAAGGACATCTGCAGGAAGGGAGGGAGAGGGATTTAATTGATATGAATGATGAGTTTAAGCTTGTATTTCAGGTGTCTTTGGTCATATAAAGTATGATCCTTCTTCCAGTTGGAAGGAATGGTGTAGCCATAAAACATTTATTTTGTTTAAATATTCTATTATTAATTATATTATTCAGTGTTAACATCATATTTAACTGAACTTCAATGAAAAGTTTAAGTTGACAATCTATAAGTGGCTAGATAACAGCTGTAAACTGAATCCCAGTTTGTAAAAAAAAAACAAAAAAACAGACATTTTAACACTTTTTTCCATTTTATTTCATGTATAATGCAGTGTGATTTTAGTTTGTATATTTCTGTATGAGCATTGTTGGAGGGAACCTCAGAACAAGCCTTTCATTGCCAACTACTGCTCCAGTGTAATTGTTGTGCAAATAAAATAATAACTTAATATAACTAAAATGGTGGAAAATCTATTACAACCCAAACTGGCCACATGTGTGCATGTGATTCACTTTAATGCTGCTTTTGGTACAGGCATTATTGGTGAATAAATCAAAAATTGTTGTTATAGCACGACCATCAATATTAGTTTCACTGGTTTGGGTATTGGTTAATTATTCAGATCTAACTGGAAAGTTTAGTTGCTGCAGATTTTATTGTTTCCAAGATCCAGCTTTGTTCCCTCCCTGGATCTGAGGCTTCAACATTCAGTGACATTTATTTAAATCAATAAAACATCTCAAAACATTGATTTAAAATAAACTTTTTAGCAATGCTAGCATACAGTTTTATTTACAACATCTTTATTATTGTTTTTATCTTATATTATTGTTTAGTACTTTATTCCATTTTATTTTTGTATCATTTACTGCTGAAAATGTTTTGAATATAAAAACAGAGAAATGAATACTAGAAATTAACTTATTTATCCCATCGCCAATCCATATATGAAAGCACGGAGTAAACACAGGCATCGTGTGAGAGTTTCGGGAATTCTCAGGTACACCCAGGCCAAGACATATTTATAGAAATTACTCCAATGTGCTCAGGTCACAAGTCATTGCCAGTCTATTGCTGCAACCTTCCCCTTTCAAACCTATAAAAACCTTTTGTTATCTTTCAGGCATTCAAACTGGTTAGGAGAGAAAAAGGTGAGAAGGATGCATGAGCAGAGAAAAACAAAGACTTGAGGTATGCTCCCTCTGAGATTTTTTGCAAAAAAACTAAGCTATACTCATCTGATTCTGATTACTTTTAGGATTTCACTGCAAATTGATGTACAAAGTATTACATAATTGAGTGCAAATGTATCTTTATAGCCAGATGTATTTGTTTGCTCAGGTTTATGTCTGCTACATGCAAATATAAACTAAATGCATTGATTCTTCTCAAAAGCAGAGTCCTGGTTTGGCAGCCTGGACCCATTTCTCATGGAATGCAACCAGACCCCTGGGATACAGTCTGATTATTAAGGTCTTGCATTATTAAGGTCTCATTTTACTTTGCAAAAAACAGGTGTACTGAGTTTTCTCAAAACCTTTGCAGTGGGCCCCCATGAATGTTGAGTAAATAATTCTGGGTAAAGTTATGAAAACATTTGATCCTACGTTTCCCATAACAAAAGTCAATAACATATTTCATTTGACATCCTTGGCCATGACTTTCAAACTCCATACTTCAAAGCTGATATAATCCTGCGACATCACTAACTATTTTTCTCAGACCTGGTGAATATGTAATTGCCGTGTAGCATCAAACCCCATGAATGTCTAAACAAAAGTTTCTGCCTGATGATCTTCATCCAAGAATTCAGGATTATGGAGTTATGTGGATAAGTTTATCTGAATTAATCCTCAGATCCCTCAAAGTTGGAACATGGACAGGTATAAATAAGATGCCCTGCTGCATGTTTTGCTCTAAAAAAGGTCAAAATAAGCCAGTAAGTTTCAAGTCAACCTGCTTATTACAAAAGGACTCTTTAGACATCACATATTGATATCCATCAGAAATAATCAAGATCCCTGAAGTGAGAGTGGAAGTTGAAAAAATATGCACAAAATGTGGCAAAACCTTCGATGGGTGAAAAGTCTGGAAAATGTGCCAACAACCAAGTATGTTAGTTTTTAAAATGATTTAGGCTGTGCATTAATTTATGCTTTAATAAGGACTTGGATGTACATTTTATATGTAAACTACCAGTTGTGAAGAGATTTACCTGTGCTACTCTTTGCCTTTTCCTGTCTAAAACTGTGCCTGTTGAAGATAATAAAATTTAATTATGCCTTCTTGTTATAAGTAAAGATTATTACAGTATTATTTATTTATCATAATTGTTACTGTTGTGTATGACTGCAATTATTTTTATAATTATGTAATCTCACAATTATTTTCTCAATTAACTGTTTGGTCAATATAATATAATTTTTTTTTTTAATTACATTTCAATATCACAGTTTCCCAGAGCAGGAAGTAACATAATCAATTGTTTTAACCAACCAAGAGTCCAAAAACCTAGGATGTTCCGTTTAAGACAAAGAAAAGTAGTGAGTGCTCACATTGGAGAAGTTGGAACCAATTAAATATTGGCAATTACTTTCATAAATTATAATAATTATCAAAGCAGTTGCTAATAGATTTTCTGTTTAGCAACTAATACATTAATCACCTAAGTGTTTCAGCTCTACTTCTTTGTATGTTGTTTTGTAATTTTATTTATTTATTTAATCAATTTTATTTAGCAGGGACAGTGCACATTAATAAGCTTAAATGCAAATGCGCCAGAGTTAGCCAAAAGACTATTTTTCATCTGTAGTCCCTGGACAGTTGTTACATAGTCAACCTGTAAAACGAAAAAAAACAAAACGAAAAAAACAAAAAATAAATAAATAAATTTAACAATTTTTAAAAGTTATACATTATGATTGCATGCAATTAAATAAACTGAAAGAAACAGACATTATACTAAAATGCTGGACTACACATACAACAACAACAAAAAATAATAATAAAAAATAAAATAAAATAAATGCAACGCACAACCTAGCTCATAATGAGTGCATACATAGGCAATGATTGACAAGTGTAAAGTACGAACATAGCAGCATGTACACTACATTAAACTAGCCCAGAAGAAAATAAATGCATAAAACAAAGTCACAGATACGCATACAGCTGTAAAAAGGCAGACTAGCAACATGCAGTTTCTATTTCAGTGTTGACAGAGAGTACTGATTAACCATTTCTTTAAGTGGACTTTAAATGAGCTATATATATCCAATTCTCTAATAGCAGTTGGAATGGAGTTCCATTCTGATGCAGCTTTAACCGAAA
>JAPMOB010239409.1:0-47740 GCA_029875015.1 Lepomis gibbosus | reverse complement strand
GCCCCTCCTCGCCACGGCTACGCCTCGATATCCTGTCCATGAATATCACAAACAGGATTGGTGACAAAGCACAGCCCTGGTACAATAGAAAATATCACCAAACTTAAGATCGACTCACAACAAGAGGTGGCTCATCAAAACTTACATGCAAACCAACAAATCCTCATACCTAAATGACAAAATATTTCAACTTTAATTGTCCCAAAATTACATGTATGACGAGCATTAGAAAATACCAGTCCAGCTAAAGGCATACCAGACAGTAATTACGTTACGTAAGTCACATGACCTCAAGTTACATGATGTTTAACACATGACAGAGATGCTGAGTCCAAGTCAAGTCTCAAGTCTTTGAGCTAGAGTCCAAGTCAAGTCTCAAGTCTTTGAGCTAGAGTCCAAGTCAAGTCTCAAGTCTTTGAGCTAGAGTCCAAGTCAAGTCTCAAGTCTTTGAGCTAGAGTCCAAGTCAAGTCTCAAGTTTCTCGTGGTTATTACGAATGTTGTATCACCTGCTGCATTCAATCCAGGTTGCTAATAAAACTGCATAGCTATAAGGAATGCTGTAACTGTAACCTGTTTACACTGTTGACCCTCAAACCCAGTGTAAAGTTAACTAAATAAAACTGTAAAGTTACATGATCAACAATAAAGCTGTAACCTCTTTCTAGCCAACGATAATTATCAACACGATGGCAGCCAGCGGGACATAAATGATTACATTAATCAACCGCAAATTTGGCAAGTAAACAAACGCTTATTCATCTTTTCACAACGAACCAAAGATGGAGTAAACCTCTCATAGGTCATAGCTGAAGCAAAAAGCAAGTTAATGTTAGATGGCAAATGCTGAGCTAAACATGTTTATTAACCTTAGGTTACTAAAATATTTTGCTTTCTGCGCTACTTTGTCTGGGTCTTGTTGTATGAAGTGTTAAAGCTAAAGTTTATGATAAATGGCGCAGCAGCTGCTGGTGTTTGTTGTCCTCTCTCACGTGCAGCCACACACAGCAGATGCTATGTGTTACGTAGGCAGGTTATAGGTAACCCAGGGAGGAGAATAACAGCAAGGTCATCAGATGTTTCCTAAAAAATAAACATTGTTCACGAGTCCCGCACCTCGAGTCCAAGTCGAGTCTGAAGTCTTTTGAGGACAAGCCTCAAGTCAAGTCTCAAGTCATTGTGTGTGCAACTTAAGTCCCCATCTCTGACACGTGATAAACAGTATGAAAAGGACACAGTTTGTTTGGCTTTAGGCAACAAAACTACACACAACTCATATGACGTAAGTCACCTACAAAAAGTTATTTAACTTAACTTAAAGAGGTGGTATTATGCTCATTTTCAGGTTCAAAATCTTATTTAGGGGTTGTACCAGAACAGGATTACATGGTTTAATTTTCAAATAACACCTTTTTTTCCTACTGCACATTGCTGCAGCTCTTCTTTTCACCCTGTATTGAAGGCTTTGTTTTAGCAATGGAGTCATACATCTTGTCTCTAAATGATCTTTGCTGGGAGTTGCACATGCGCAGTTCCTAGTTAAGGACTACTAGCCAAACAGAAGTAGAGAAGGGCGGGTCAGTGAGAAGCCACAGCTTCGGTTCAGCTGTACATGTGGTGAGTTAATTAATCTGTAACAAAAGTACAAAACATAAAGTTTTAACTGAGCTCTGTCTCTACATCACAGTAACAACTTTATTTCCATTGACTGCCTGGAGGGTAGCTAGTGTTTAGAAGGGAGAGGAGGTGTGTGCTGCAGCTCACTGTTTTTCCACCAGTGTTTTTGAGGCTGTAGCCGCTTGGCGAGCGTTATATGAGGCACATTTAGCTTTCTTCCCTTTGACATCACAGGGATGAAAGGGAAGCGGCTGGTCTACAAACGAGCTATTTTCAGGCAGTTCAGAGCAGAGTTTTCTGTGGGAGATGGGAACTCCCTTTGGGCTGGACTTTGGTCCTTTTCACTTTGCAAACATATTACATGTACAAAAAAAGATATGTAATTCAATAAAGGAGAGGGGAAAAGCCGAGAAGCATAATACCACCACTTTAACAAGTTAAGTTTGACTATCTTTTACATACATGGAACTCAATCTTCTGAATGAAAGTCCTGGGTTTACTTCACACATCCCCCAACACACACCCCCAACCAACTCCTTACATGGATCTTGTTGCTCTATATACTACGTCAACTGACTTCTTCCTTTGCTACCGTCACTAGAGGATGTGGCCTAACAAGCAATGTAAATATGGGTCGTAATAAGCTGCTGTATAGTCGACCTATACAGTAGTTTTTCTAGAGAGGACGGGTTGTAGCGAATATGTCATTCTAGCAGCTTGGTGTTGCAGTGACCTCTCATAGGGCTAGTTGGTAAACTATTGTAGCTGATGGGATCTACATCATGCTGAGCTAGCACTAAGCACCAATCTTCTTTCTGTTTGCTCTCTACTGGACCGTTTACTCCCAACCTAGACTTTTGTCCTTGTGATTGTACATCATTTAATTCAATAAAGGGTAACTGAATGAAGGGAAAAACCTCTCCATCTCTCTGCAGCTAACTATCAGTAAGCAAGAAAGCTAGCTTGGTTGATAACAGGATGACGAGTTCACGCAGTTTATTCAAAAGATGTATTTGTGGCATTGACTCCTGTCTCGTATTTGTAGGAAAACCATTCCTCTTTCATCAAGTAGTTTACTCATATAAATTTTTATATGATTTACATGAAAATTAAGTTGTGATCACATCATCAAATATTACAGTTCCTCCTAGCCCTGTTTCATTCTCTGGAGAGAAACACAACCCATATGATATCTAAAGCTTACACTTGCGATGCAGCATCCCTTCTGCTTTACACACCTCGCCTTCTCTTTAAAAGACTCAACTTTTTTTCGTGGTTCAATGTCATGGACGTGTACCACATAACTCGTGCATGGTGATTTCCTGTGAGACAAGAAGTCACATCTCAAGGGCATTGTTTTCCTTCTTTTATAGGTTGCATGAAAAACATCCTTTCTCCCCTGCTGCGCCCCAGTATGTTGTGTGTGACCCACATAAAACAGAAGGAACAGAAGGAGCCTATGTGCTTACTGTTTGTACACACATCATATGTCACACCGCACAAGTGTCATTATCGCATGGTGGGGACATCAACCTCTGTGGGACCAGCTCTGGTGGATAATGTGTGGGATGCGTCATTCCTCAGCTGCTGCACCAACCTCCAACCACCACAATCTCTCAGTGTGAAGAAGTGATCTGTCATGCTGGCAAGGTGGCACACTGAGTCCCACTAAAACATGCACTGCGAATTGTTTCTTTATGTGACTGGCGCCACGTGGGACTGTTCGGTCTGAATATATGTATCAGCACATGTAATTGCTCCACAAAATGTGTTTTTGACATTACTAAATGAGTCTTGGAAAGACTTTATGAGCACAGTGTGTCACATAAACTTCTTACACGCGCTCCTATAATATCTGAAAACCTGTAAACAATTACAGAAACACAAGGTTTTCAACAGACAGCAACATCATAGTGGCATGGGCCTACTGTGAGCAAATAGAGACATATTATCCTTCCCCACAGCTGCAAAGCACCACTGCTGCCTGAATGCACACACTAACCACATATCAAAAGAGAGTAACCAGTATTGGCTACAATTGATTACCTAGAGATAGTAAATATTGTAGAATACCAGTTTTTATCTTGGATACTTATCTCTGTGTGTTGTGTTGTCATGCTGTGATTGCACCTCTGACCAGTTAAAGTTTTTGTGTGTACTCTGTTGCGCCTGTAACCACACCCCGCAGTGATGTTACGATGTACTGACCGAACCCTGCAGTACACTTAAAGCTAAACCACTGGAGGTCAGCAGGTTTTCAGCTGCTGTTGAAAGAATAGGCGTACAGGCATACTGATGTGCAGTATTTTCCCACAGGACAATGCAAAAAGTATGGGTGCTGATGAGGCGATGGTAAGACAGCAGTAAAAGTTTGTAGTGTTATTCCAAAGTCACAATCTGACTGATGTCTGAGAGGTATGTACTGAAGTTACTTTCATGAGAACATTGATTTCTTGTACATTAACTAAAGCAAAGTTTATCATGAAAGTTAGAAGAACTTTCTGTTTTCCAGTGGTGCAAAGTAAGTAAATGTAAGTAAATGTACACACTTGTGAGATACTAGTACTTTACATTTTATGCTACTTTATACTTCTAATCTAGCACATTTGAGAAGAAAGAAAAGTACATTTTACCCAACTACATTTATTTGACAGCTTTAGTTAATATAATACTTATGTTTTGATTGGTGAGTTTTTACACTAATAAAATACAATGCATTAAATATTATCTACCTAAAAATATATGCAGTAGTTAATACTGGCTACAACTCGAACAAGAGTAAAATGCTGCTTAAATGTATTAAAAATCTTTTAATGTAATGTATGATAATATAGTAATATATCACTCACAGGGATTACTTTCCATACATTTTGCTAATAAAATGTCAGTACTTTTAACTTTAACTCAAGTCTGGGTTTTATAAATCCTTTAATGTTAGAATATCTAAATGATTCATGGTTATCAATGCTTGCTCTATTTTTTCTCATGAGCTCCATTACGAGGTCATCTCTTGTCCTTGCTCCAAAGCAGCACAGCCCACTGCAGAAGCCTTGTAAGTAAGACAGTCCAACATTATATCCGCTTCCATCCCTATGAGGTTTCTTCTTGTCTTCCCTCCCTGCCTGCCAGGCTCTACCAGTCTTTCAGTCCTGCCTGCTCTCTAGGCTCACAGGCCCAGGCAGTCATGATGAATGTGGAACAGGGCCCAGCCCAGGCTCCTGCCATTACCCCATGACAATTTATTACCCTTTATCTGTAGGCACAATTAACCCAGGCCCACGAAATAGGGACTTATCAGTCCTTCATTACCAGGACCTGCCCATGTCCCCATCCCTCCCTGTCACTTGATGCACACACACACACACACACACACACACACACACACACACACACACACACACACACACACACAGTCTATGTGGGCTTTCAGTTTCTCTTTTGTATATGGCTCGCTGTTTATTTTACCATCTCCATTACACCCATAGACACTTTTTCTTAGTCTCTGTCCTTTCCCCATGTCCTTTTGTTCTCTGTCAAACACAACAATTGACCTAAAATAAATATAACCAATAAAAGAATAATGAAAAAGTCCTCACTGTGGATAGATTTCTTTGGAACTGCATTATACTGAAGAAATAGTTCCTGAGAAACTTGTTGGAGATTTGTGCTGGGCATTATCCAGAGTAATGGAGACGCTGTTTCTGAAAACAGATGTTGGAGTGGATTTTTTTCTCCCAATGCTTTGAGCTTGAGAAACTAAATTTATCTCACTGGGTATTTGGCTGGAGACAGAAATCTCAAAGCCCACCCAAATGAAACACAAGATATTTGAATAACTGGATATCATAGAGGTAAGTGAGAACATTTTCTCTACTAATCTTTTTTGTAATTTGGGGGAACAGAACCTTTATGATAGAGATGGGCCAAATACACATCTGTTTCAACTGAGCGATTGCCACAAGAATAATAGCAGTGACTTAATTTCTTGTTATTGATATTTTGGGGATGACTGTGATTTTCTATGGAAATTTACAGATAGTACACTTTTGAGAAGTAAAGGTTACTAATATGGATATAACTACATTCTTGATTTTACTCTGCTTTTTTACACAGCTGGCCTTTAAAGCTGTAGTCAGTAACAATTGAACACACATCACGAAACTCTTTCTCTCGCTCTCTCTTTCTCTCTCTCTTTGCTGCTTGTATCCCTCCTAAGTTCCTAAGGCAGCAGAAGGAGCAAGTTGCCCTGTAACATTTTGCCCTGCAAAGGGCTCGTTTGCTTACAGGCTTGCCATATCAACTTAAAATGTAATTATTTGTCAATGTTGTGTTCACACCTTGTTTTCACTGCCCCCAGGAGGCCAAAAAAATATCAGTTATTGCAGGTTTAAGTATTTCTCTTTGAAATTAACTATTCCATGACTAAATTAGCAACAATCAAATTTTATGGAAAACAACACAATTAGGAATTATTTATTAAGACAGACTAAAACTCAGCTAATATGCCTCAATAGGAGTGTGTGGTGGCACCACCACTTAGTCTTGCTGCCTAATTGGCCTAGTTGCCACTCATGGTACTACAACAAAAAATCCCCAAAAAGCATTTTCCTTATAAATCACCATTATGAAAGAGACATCTGTACAACATTTTTTATTAATGTTTGTGTTATGTTTTTTCAACAGTGGAGGTTTTATATTTGCAAAACTTTCCCAGAGCCTAGAAATGCACATTTTGTGTCATCCCAATGTAATGGAATGAGTATGGAGTATGTTGCCCTCGGCTTTACAGGTACATTGGAGTAACACAATCTGTAAGGAGTCCCTTTGTATGAATGACATAACTAATCTGTCCACATTATCCATGCGTGTCAAGGGGATATCCTCTTGGTGTGCATCCAGATATCAGACAATAGCCTACATGTACAATGTACACCACAGACCAGGTTGCCATTCAGGCTTTTTCAAAGCTAATCAGTTCCAGCCTATGAGCAATTGCCACTGGCACCCACAAATGGTGACTGCTGACATTTTAGGCTGCACTGCTCTCCTGCAAAATGGAGGAACAAAATAAAAGCCATAGTCAATCAGGTCCAAGGTGAGCCAGCTCTCCTGCAGTCAGCGCCCCGTCCAGGCTTCTCTGGAAGCACCCATTCTCTGCAGACACATATAGTGCTGCTTGTAAATATTATGTAAGAGTATGAAGTTGACTAATGAATGTGAGCCCTGTCCAGTTTGCCAGGAGCAGGAGGATGATGACAGCCAGCCTTAACGATACAGATATTTAGGAGAGCTGTTATGTATTTGTGTGTGTGGGTGTGAGTTTGGGAGGTGTTCTTCATTTGTAGCCTTACGGGCTTATAAAGTGAACAAAACTAAATTCATATGTTACATAAACCAAACATGACGGACAATGGTTTTAAAATTTATCTGCCCTTTTTTCTCTGACACTTTCACTCCTTTGACAGCAGCCAAAAATGTCTCCTTATCCGTCTTGAAATCCTGAAGCCGAAATAGCTCTCCCGCCTATAGAGAGCATTGCCCATGAATGTGTGTGCCTGTATGTCGACATACATAAGAGTCACATACAGTATCTAAATACATTTTGACAATGATAACTTTTCCCACTTAAGCTGGTGGGGAACTGATTGAAAAGCCGAGGTCCATGTGGGAGCTGACTCTGGAGACACAGAGTCGCTGCAAGCAAAGAAGAATCAGAGAAGCCAAGACTCCTGCTGCTAACTGATAAGAACATAAACAAATAGTCCCCCGCTATACATCCCTCTTGCCTTCCTCTCTGCATCATATATTCGACTGCATGTGATTTACAAAATGAACAAATTAAAAGGCAAATATTTCAAACGTTGAGAAGAGTCTGCACATGCTAAAATGTGCTCACTTGCATCTTCTGATTGACCAGATTAGCTTCCTTGAATGGATCTCTTCAATAAAAATGGTATTACAGACTTTACCTCCTTCTCTTGTCATGTCACCTCTGTCGGCTGCAGACAGAGACAGACAGCGATCTAATAAAGCAGGCAGTCAGTTATTTGATGAATTCAGCAAGGAACACATTCAACCCTGAAAGGACCTGGAGACACAGCTTGTTTCCTTAAAAGTGCAGTTTATGCTCAGAAAAATACCTCAGATGTCATCATGAAATAAGCAGGATCAACATATGAAACTTCTCAGTGAAAACAGCCTTGAACACTATTCCCATCTACAGAGCTTTGAAAATCTGGTGTCTTGACAAACACAAAATGAGGATCTTTAAGCTCATAACTCCATCTCCCAGAGGCACACCACTAAAACTGCAACAGCTTGTGTGCTACTTGGTTGTCTTGCCAGGCGAAGAGGAGGTAGCAGTCATCAGGCATGCTGGAGGCAACATGCCCAAACAAACGTCCACTGGCAGACGGCGCTTTCTTTACAACTTACAAACTGCATCTTTAAGCAAAGATTAGCTTAAGGATTACAGGGCCGGAGTCTTTTAGCTCCTTGAGAGTGCTCGGTGTCTTTCCTCGGAGAGTGATCCTCCCTCCCTTTTCACTCATCCTTTATGCTCATTAAACAGATTGGAGATGTTTGATAGAGTAGGACGGGACAGGGAGAGAAAGACCGAGGGAGAGGGTGAAAGAGAGAGAATTAGATTCTCTGACACCCCGCTAATTGAGTGATCTCCTCTGTGCCCGGCCCAGTCTGCCAAGTTTTAATTAGCAACTAATCAAATCAATATGGAGGCTGTCAAGCGAAGAGGAAGGAACCTAAATCAGGGAATGGCTGCCTGGATCACAGCTGCGTCTGACCTTTGCACCTGGAGGTAGATTTTCAAGACTGTAAATGACGAGGGCCAGTGGCACTGAGGGTAGATCTCTCTTTGTGAGAGAAGGATGGAGCGATAACAATACCTGGCATACTCAGCTGCTTCAACATTAAGATAATTGAACAGGGGGATAAAACCTGGAAGTTGATGTTCAGAATGAAGTGTTGTCTTTTAAAATGGCCATTTGCAAGGTAGTGATTTTCTTTGATAGCAGAAATGTCCACCTTGCAAGCACATGGCATTTTCATTTTTGAATGAGACATCAAAGAGGAGGCCACAAGGATCTTCTCTGCATGTACGCACACAATAAATTTGGGTATTTTTACACAGATTAATGACACATGCCTACACACACATACGCATACACACACCTTCCAACACCCATCAGGCACACCAACCCTTCAACAAATCCTTGAAAAGTGTTAATTACAGAGAAACCTGGTGTGAGGTGCCATCTTCAGAGACATCCACATAAGCTGGAGATAAGAGGCAGGGCCACTTCTGCTCTCTCATCTGCCACAGGAAGCTGTCAACACACCCTGACCTCCCCTGGAGGTGTCCAGCTGGGTTTGACGTCTTCTAGCGCCCCGGGGGCCCCTGGCTCCTACAGCTGCTACCTCTCACACTCTCTCTCTCTGTCAAACACACACAAAATACATAAACACTTATATGCACTTCACATAAAAACACACAAAAGAACAAACATCCACATGTGCCCCAGAACACTAATATCCTTCCAGTTGTACTTGCTAATGTGCGTGTATGCGCACGCATCTTGTCACATGGGCCCTCAGACCACTAATGTTCTTCACTCTCATCAGACACAAAGTCAAAGTATCCATCGGGTTACTGCCCCGCGACATTTATGTGTTTCTTTTGCCCGCAAAGACAGGATGATGTAATTGGGAAGTGATGTCATTTCTCAAAGTCTTCGGTGTTGAGAGGGCATTGACAGAGGCCAAATTACACAAGCATCCTAACTGAAAGTCTTACCTCAAATAACCTCGGCAGCAGTGCTCTGTCTGGCTAAGTGGTTATAGTCAGTTGGTATAAGGTTCAATTCCTATGTATCCATCAACTGTAGTCCTTGAACAAGACACCAAACCCAAGCAACAAATTTCACAATAAATGTTACTAAATACTACCAAAACAGCAACAAGTGTACTCATGGCGGATTGTTCTTAAGCAAAGATAAGACAATGTGGCAAAATAAAAGAGGGAGATTTCTTGTCTTTGCCTTTAAGAGAAGATTGTAAGGATTCTGTTCTGTTATGGACCCGAATCCGCAGAATGCTTAGAGGGATGTTGAAACTATTAACATTTTTAGTAAAAATCCTTGGCTTTCAGAAGGCTCTGTTTTATTTTGATAGGTATTTTCATAATCTTTGTAAAACAAAATGCTTGTATTCAAAGGGCATAATAGAAAAAATGTTTCTTTTTTGAGATGCAGAGAATACACAACCTTAAAGAGGATGATTCACCACCTGTGAATAATAAACTGACTCAGATATTGGCAGATGGGCGCCTGCAGCGGAAACTGCGCGGAAAATGTCCATCAAGTACATGATGCAAATAGAAGCTGAGGACTTTCTGACACCTTTTTTTACAGAGCAAAAATTATGCACTAATCTTCCAGTATAGTTTGATGAATGCAGAGTCTAATATTTGATGATGCAATGAAATGCAGAGATGAGATGTGATGCAGTGCTATACGATATGGCGCTATGGGTATAATCATAGTTGATCATTTGTTCAAATGCATGAAATGGCCTATGTTAACATTTGTCTGACAAATACCTCTTGTGTGAGAATGACAACCATTGTCAGTGAGGAGCTCAGCTGGAAATAGTGTTATGTTGTTCTAATGCTGCAAAAGCTTTTAGGGAGGAGGTCAGGGTGGATGGGGAGCACAAAGTGCATTGCATTGACAAGGGAGATCAGTATTCACATCTCGTCCACCATCCGTAAAGACATGCTAGTGATCAGTTGATCCACCACTTTGGTCCAGACTGAAACATATCAAATATATGGTGATTCCCCTATCTGTCCTGAAGTGCCACAATGCGGTTGACATTTTACATGAATCAACTATTGAAAAACTATTTTAAATCTCAAACATTTTCAAAATGTTGTGATTTGGCGCTATATAAATAAAATTGAATTGAAATACTGGAATTGCCATGAGATTTAGTATAGATATTCATGTTCCCCACAGTATAAATTGTAATAAATTGGTGAACAAAGCAAAGCTCATCTAGTGATGTTATCCGTTCAAAACTTCACTTTGAAAATAAGACTGGGATGGCGGCCATAATTAATTTTGCATTAATTTCAACTCATGATCGTGATCAATGTTTGAGCAAACTGCCTTCTTAAATGGAGAAAATGCTACTTTTGTTTATGACCAATTACTATAAATTAAAAAATAATGACATTCTCATTGGTCTCAACTAGGGCTGACCCCGAATAGTTGAAGAATCGATGCTTTGATGGGCGGAGCCTGATTCAACTGTCAACCTCAGAGTCGAAGCTTCGCAGCAAAACGAGAATCATGCCAATGTGGCAATATGGAGTAGCTCAACGTCTGATTTTTTTCCCAGTTTTCTCCCAATAAGTTCATATACAGCCTATTACAATATAGGTTTCAATGTTTAATGCTGTAAATAAACATGTGAAAAGAATAAAACTTTCAATAAATGTTTTTAAAGTGTATAAATAGATTGTAACGCATGTGTAGGAGTCGCGTGTATGTGTGGTGTATGTGTGTAGTGGTACACTTGCTTAAGAGACCGAGGCCCAGCTTCACTGGTGTTGTGCCAAGTTGTCCGCACCTTGCGGGACTTTCAGAAAGTTTTTCACCCTTGATGAACCGCACAAAGAATATTTCATCTTTTTTAAATAGCCGGCTACTTGAAATAGACCCGCTGGAGCAATTGGTCTCTTCCAGGGCGGAAAAATGAAGCTGGCTTGGAAGTGCCAAAAACTGCAGTTCATCAAATGGCCTCTTGAGGCAACTCTAAGGGCTTGTCAATCAGAGCTCCTACATGAGTTGCATTTTCTCATGCTTCCTGACCTCTCCTTCCTCCACTACCTCTACTTTGTTTTGTCTCTAGCCACCACTTGATCTTCCTTGTCTCTGACTGGGCAGATAATCGTTGTCTGGGCACACAAAGGAGGTGAAACACTCCAAAGCGTCGCCTACTTTTTTTCGGCACTCATGTTAACCAATTGGGCTGTTCAGGCAGAGCACACCGGCTCACACTCTGCACTCACATTTTGCAAATCTGTCAAGAAAACACTCTGATAATCTACCATAATTGATATAATATATATAATATAATATGATGTATTATATATGGTAAAAATGATCTGATTCTGATAAATGATTTGCGTCCCATCAGGAGATTAATCCTTTTGATTACTCTGTCCCTCTCCCTGCTGTTCTCCTGGAGTTTCAATTCCCCACGATTTTCCCCCCACATGATGCAATATCAAAATCCTTCCTTCCAACTATTAGACATGGTATCACTGCTGAAAAGAGAGGCAGATCATCACACGAGGCGCGGGTCCTTTTAACTTCACAGGTACAGCCGCAAGCAAATCTGGCAAGAAAACACACTGATAATCTACTAAATGCTATAAATGATATATGACAGAGAGGAACAGACACACAGAGGCAGGAGAGAAGCCCTTCCCAGCAGATCATCACATGGTCCTTTTAACTTCATTGTTGCGGAAGAAGCGATGCCCCACATAACACACATAAAAAGCTTAATTTATGAGGTTATTATAAAGATAAGCTCTACATGTGAGTAGAAAAGACCAGAGGAGCAGTTTAGAGCATGTGGCCAGGAATTTAATTTTGTACCTTTAAGTAACATACTTACTCATTATTTATTTAAGCTAAACAGTAATCACTTCTTACGCTGTGATTTACTGCAGGGCATACTGTACATCATCCACATAAGAGGCCAAACTGCACAGTAATGCTCAAGGTGATCTATAGAGGACAACTGAGAGGCCTAATTAATAACAGCAGCCTCTCGCTGGCACCTCTTGGCCTCCCTGTTATTATATGTACATTAGCAGGTTGTGTTCATTGCCTACTAATTAACCGTTGCTTAACATGCAGTGAGGGGAGCAGGAGGACGGCTGCTGCGTCGTTTGCTCGGATGACCCGGACGTTGTTTCCAAGGCAACAGTAGCGGTGGCATCCCCATTGAACCACCTAAGATGGGACCCGGAGGAGCACCATGCCCTTGAGGACAGCCAGGGACTGCAGGGCAGAATGGATGGCTGCATTCACAGCCATAAATTCACTACTTCCTAACTATCTCATTCATCATGTGAACACACCAACACACCAAGACACACAGCAAGCCAGTCCTACCTCCCTGTTTCGTCCTAGTAAATAAGGCATACAGACAGAGATAGGGCAGAGAGTGAAAAACATGAGATAAGTGTATCAGTAAAATGACCATATGACAATGCACAGCCCTCTATTTCACCTTGGGATGTGTGAATTCATTCGTATTGGGGGAGACAACAATCCTCCACTCTCTCTCCCTCTACAAAAGATACATTTTCATATCTTCCTCTCAGCTGGTCACCATTTATTCCAGAGTTTCCCCGGGTCTTTGTAGATACGGCGTCTGTCTGAGCTGTGTTGGGTGGTTGAATAAATCACATGGCTGGAAGTAGAAGTGCAATGCAGAATATGATCTCATGCAACACCAGTGTGGTAGCATAAAAAAGATCTGTCTGTTTTGGTTAAAAAAAAAAGCAGCGCCGCGGGAGACTGTGTAACCTTATAAATTGAAATCACTTTCATGTTGTTGTTTACACTGATGCAAATGGTATTGTCTCCGTTTGATTGAGGTGTCTGATTCTGCTTTCCTGTAGCTGTATTGCGACAGAAGACGACGTTGATCAAAGATCAAAATTAAAATAATTCGGCTTCTTTTATCACACCTTTAGTTGAAGAAAAGAAAGCTGACTGAGCTGTATTGTTTCTTGAAACTACTCTTGTAAAGATCCATCAAGGAATCAGATTTAATATCCAGACTAAAACAATAAACTGACTTTGTTTCTCCCCTTTTGAATGTTGATGTAAAAAGTATATTCAGTGTATTAATTTATAAGAAAATTGCCTCTATTCACTGTTGCACATCCACTTTCACTTTTCTAATCGTCTTTGTTTTTCTCCGTCATTTCACTGTGACCCACTGAGTGGTTTATGGCGGCAGGAGACAATGTAGAGCTGAGTAAAAAGAAATTTCTCTCTTTTGACTGAATCCACGTTTCATATTTCTACTCCTATTCCAATATTAATTCTGTTATCTCTGAATCAATCATAATTAGTCTTGCTGCTTGCCTACCAGCCTGGCCTGAATGCAGTATGAGGACGAGGACTGGAATATAGAAGATGAGACATATTTCTACTGCCCTCAAGTGTTCAGTAGGGGAACTTCAACAAAAGAACTAATAGAGCTACTGGTGTCAGACACCATCAATTATCCACAGTACGGCTGGACAAGGGGGCTCTATGAAAACTGATGCCATGATAGCATGCGGCTAATAAGTTTCCAGACTCCACTGGTCAGTTTCTCGGCTTTCTGTGGTAATGGATGTGATGTTTGCACAAGGACCTCGGTGTCAACTGTAAAATGCTTTCTGCCTGCCAGGAATTTGCAGCACTGAATTGCTTTGCTCAAGTTCCATCACCATCACACTGGGAAAGAACACAGAGAGACCAAACCATTTCACAGTCGTCTCATTTCTCAGCCCAAGCTGAAAAGAGAATTACTTGAGGCAATGGAGATTTTGTATCTATAGGAATGACAGAGGTTAGCAAGTAGGACAAAATTCAATGTGGATAATGCAGCACTATTTCACCACTGGAGTGGCACGTAACAAAATATCTTCCATTTACTCCACACCTGACTGGAATTCTTCCCATTGACCACCGACGGAAGGCTTTTTTCATTGTAACAGCTACTATAATTTTTTTAATATATGACTTTTAAATGTTTTGAGAAGCAAAAACAAAATCCAACTCTGATTTTAGAATGTGCATATCAAAAGATAACTAGATGTCAAGGCTAAAAATGGGTTGAATAGTATTTAAAAGTACGAGTAGCGTGGACCGTTTTTTTCAACAGCCAATAAATATATTTAGATGACCTGCATGTCATTGAAAATATTCTTATTCTCATCAATATACCCTTCTCTCAATATATTTAATGTGATTACTTTAAGGTCCCCCATTACCTTAATTGGACTCGTGACCTCAGTTTTGGAAAGGCCTGGCTCTGGCCATTTCTGAAGAAGCGACGGACACTTGTGTCATTTTGTGAAGCTGGTGACATGTCACCGGCTTTGGTTTCACGCTTATAGGACATGGTGTTCATTAAAGGCTGCTAAAACAGAACCATTAAATGAATGTTACTAGATCATTAAAAAACCATATTTGCCGTCATTATCTATTAATGTGGTTGAATAGTATTTAAAAGTACTCGTTGTATGCAACAGTTTCAACAGCCAAGAAATATATTTAAATGACCTGCATCACATTGGAAATATTCTTATTCTAATCAATGCTGGGTATTCTGTTAATATCTATTGGGTTGTTGGCATGTGTTTCAATGGTGGATATCTCAGAAAATGAAATAAACTGCTAGACCACATACCATAAAGGTTAAGCTGGAAATGTGGGTTTTTTTGTGTGATTTGGGTGCACTGACCCTTTAACTTTCCCACCATTTTTGCTTCATTCCACCAGCAGGTTCAACCATCTTTTTTTTTTTTTTTTATGGTTTGTTACTTTGATTCTGATCTAAAGAAAATATTAAACGCATAAGCATGTCATCACATTTTTTGTAAGTACAATATTTTCATTCTCCATACATTCAACAAAGGCTCACAGAGATAAACCAAGTTGCTCTCCTGCTCCCTCCAGCTCTGACTCTCTCTATCAAAGCAGTCCAACCAGCAGACTTTTTGTTTCGGTATTAATGTATTCCATTTGTTTTGAGAGCTGCACGTCTCCTCTTCTCCTCCACAGTGATGCTTTAAACCCTTCAGGGGCATCTCAGGGATCCAGCCGACATATGGTGAAGACTGGAGAAACGTGTTGGAGGCTGCCAGGCTGCGGACCCCGATCCCCAGATGTATGATGGCATATTGTCTTCAAACAGACTCAGAAACGCTGCAAGGTTTGGAGGAAAGAGGCTTTCCAGAATGTCTTTCTAACTTCTCGTGTTTTCCTCCTCAAACCATTTTCAGTTTGAAAGAGCCTCGGGACTTCAGCCTGTGCTCAGGTGCTCTCAGTGCTGCTTATGGGTATGCTATTTATTGCAAGAGCTAAAACGTGTTTTATGTGTGTTTGTACTGCAATATCCACATTTTAAAATACTAATAAATAATGGATTAAGATTCACTCATCAGTAGAATACAGGGAAGGTTACGTGGATGCTTTAATTATAACAAGCCACTGCTCCACTAGCTTTTCTAACGCAATGCTACGACTCATTTAGCATTTCTTTCATCTGTCTTTCTGAAAAAGTGAAATGTGTTCCTGGGATTTACTTTCCATATTCTAAGACAAATCGGTATACACTACAGCACTTGTTGTTGGAAGTTGAAACCTTTGTAATCTTAACAAAGTCAAGCCACGATTAATTTGATGGCTTACAAATCCCAATATGCCCCTCACTCAATATATTTAATGTGACTACTGTTACCTTTCTTGGACCCGTGACCTCAGTTTTGGAAAGGCCTGGCTACGGCCCTGGCCATGTCTGAAGTAGCCACGAACACTCGTTTCATTTTGTGAAGCTGGTGACATGTCACTGGCTTTGATCTCACGCTTATAGGACATGGTGTTCATTACAGGCCGCTAAAACAGAAACATTAAATAAAAGTTACTAGATCATTAAAAAAAAATATTTACCATAATTTTCAAGTAATGTGGAATGAACCACACGTGGCCTAACTCGGTTGAGGCATGTTATGTTGTAGGGCTGGATTTGTAGTCATTTGTCTTTTTAAAATGTTTAATTAGATTCTCTTTCTTCTGAAATAAAGTCCTGCTTCACTCCAGCTCTCTTCATTCATTCAGTTCAAATTTTGGTTAAAAAAAAGTTTTATTTTATTTATTAGATACCAAAACTATTCTTTGGTAATTACATACATTCCTATTGATATTTCAAACTTCTTCACTTTCCAGTGGCATTTAATTTAATACCTGTATTTTTAGATTAGTAAGAACATACTAATCTTGATGAGCTGTAAGAAATTAAACTGTATTGCTTTTTATCCCCTTGAAAGGGTATGTAAATGCCACTATCCAAGGCTCACCAGAAGTTATTTTTTAAAAGCAGATTTTCGCAAATTTCTCCCCAGGGGAGCATCCTTCCCCTGGAGTCTGACAGGAAAGTGCTCTTTCAGAGATTATTTTTAAAGGCATTTCTGCTTTATTACAAAGTTCAAAGTAAAGAAAAGGACAGCAGAGACGGAAGAGAGGCTTTCAAGGTTCCTGACAGATTTCAAACTCGCAAAATGGTCAGAGCCTTTGACCAAATCAGACGGTAAGTTGCTCTTTGAGAAAATTTGCCTCTTCCCTCTTTCAGTCTCTGGACGCTAAAGAAGCTCTTTGATACTTCACAGCATCTCTCCACTTAAAAAACTATGAGTACTATCAAACTGTTTACAAGCTATCTGAACAATTGGTTTATTTCTTTCTGTCAGAACAGCTGACCCCAGGTGGTTTAATGTCTAAAGGCTCACTGCTAACAGAGCATGAAAGCAGTACTTCTGCAGCCCTTCTGAACTCTCCGAGCTTGGCATCTTGGCTGGTATAAGAGTTTGGTTGTTTTTTTTTTCTTTTACAAGGCAGCGCTTAGGCCTAAGTGCTGTGAACTCATGAGGGAGGCAGGCAGTCCGTATGCTCTTAGCCGACAAGGAGCACTTGGACAGAGCTGTTGCATTAGCAGGCTGCTGCCTCGTCTCTTCAGAGTCTAATGTGAGGTCAGCAGCCAGACTCCAAAGAGGTTGGGGACAAGACAAAATCCACTGAGGAGCCCAGAAAAGGTCACACTGGTGAGAGGATTGCAAGGGCACAATGCCAGGGCTTTTTACAAGCTGGCAACCGTGTAGCAAAGATGTAGCAGCTCTTAATAGACGCTGGGGCCTCTGCCAATACACGGATGTGCTTATTAAGAGTTTGTCTGGATGGTCAGGTGTATCGTGTTAATGGATGTGGCTCTCAGGGGTGTATGCTCTGCTCATGTCACAAAATTCAGTCACTTGCAGTACAGCTTCTGTAATGGTTTTAAGGGTCTCAATAGGCATGCTGTGTACCTTTGTCCTCAACAGTTGCTGCCAGATGGTTGACTGATGTATTATCACTTTCTCAGTTCTATACACTTAAAGCCTCAGCAATGCAAATCAACAGGTAGGTAAGGATTTCATCACAAGCATACACAGCTGATAGTTTTTGATGGATAGGTATTTTACAATCCAACAAGCATCTCATGTCATGAGATTGACTGAAGAACTACTTTGAAAACTCTGCTGATATCATCTTGTGATGGCTGATACATACCTGTAATTAATCTGTTTTCTTGTATTTGTTTTGCTCTTCCTGTTGGGGTCCTGTCCGCTTCTGTATATTCTTTTGACACCTGTGACCGATAATCCCTTCTTTGTGTTATGAAGGCTTGAGTTAATGTGGCTTACAGCCACTGGCTTTTCAAGTTTGGTCACCTGTCGCACATTTACATCTTCATACAATTTAAAAACAGGTTCATTAAAACAGTTTGTGCCCGTTGATCTGAAAGACTATAACCTAGGAACCACACAAATTTTCAAGCTCATGTTTTAATCGCTCTGACATATGTGCGGCCTCCTTTCCATTCAAACAATTTCCACCCGTGCAGGATGCGGTCGAGCCAATGACAACCATTTCCAATATTGTGCAGTTTTATAGATCACTGGACAGAGGCGCTCAACTTTACAGCCAGCTGAGGCAGTTTCTGTAAACAAGCAGGATGGCTGTCGCTGAATCCACAGTCACATCAGTTTTAAACAAAATGAATGGTTTATTACAAAACAGCCCTTAAGCTGTTGATGTGTTCGCCGATGAGATTTGGTCAATTTATTGTACCAACAACGCCACATCACACGTTTCATTGTTGTGATTGGCTGTAGGTTGAAAACTGATGTGAAATCAGTCTGGCAATGCCAGGCTTGAAAAACCACAGAATCTCCTAAAACAGAAAATTTAACAAGACTGAGAGAACAAATAACTGTTTGGAGATTATTTTTGCTGTGTTCATCCATGTCAACAGGTTTTTGTTTTAATGATCAAATCTGATTAAGTTACTATGGTGTCCTATGAGTGTTTACATTGTGTCTAACCCTAATCTAATGTATCTGTGGTATGTTGGTGTCAAGTTGTGTTCTTATGTGGAAATCAAAAAAATATCAGCACATATTCTGACGATCTGTCTTATCCACAATACTGCTATTGAACCTCTGCCAAAAGCCACCTCTCACACCTTTATATGAAATAAAGAACAGCAGACCACCAGTGTTCCCCTGGCTGTTTTTTTATTTGCAGTTTACATTTTAGAAAAAGAATCCAAGGATTTTGCCTCCTGTGTGTTTCCGTCTGGCCTCTTCATGGTCCATGATGCCAGCTGAAGTGGTCAGCACAATGTATCTGTGAAAACAAAAGTCAGGAGGTCATCATACAATTCAGATAAATGCCTCACACTACAACTGTGCAGAGCAATAAGAGATGCAGGATCCAGCATCTTTCACACGGATCATAATAAGTTATCTTGTAGAAACCGGTCCAAACTATGGGATTGTTGAAACTGTACTATTATATAAAACCAAAATTGTCAACCAAACAGCAATAAAACAAAACTGTCAGCCTCAAACATATCTATATTATAGTTAAGACATCAAGCCACAGAATTCATAGCTAACCATTTGATTAACCCCTTTAAGTTTTTTAAAGTTATATAGTAACTGCTGTGAAAACCTATTTTATGATCTCTATTCCAACAGTTTCAACTCCTGAGAAAGCTGTGAAACATGCGGGGGGATGCTCTCTGCAGATTACAGCAGGCAGTGTACTCTCGAAGTTAGTATGTTTAGTGCATATCAGACTGCAACTACAACTGTCATTCAAAGCTCCACAACAAACAGTCAACTCAACTCCCAGAAGGTTCATTAAATGTGGGCACATCAGATAGAAAAGCTTCGAGCCTGGTAACAAAATGAATAAGGTGGCATGGCAGAATAAATGAAACCAACCACTATAATGATAACTACAGACAGTCAATTCACAGTTTGAGAGAGAAGTATTTTTAGTTACAGGTTGCTTATTGTGAGGCTGAAAGAACATGTAAAAATATTTTTTAAAATTTAAGAATGGCAGCTACCCTGAACTCATCAATGCGAGTTTCAATCCAGCTCATGACCATTACATGCCACTCCCTGTTGTCCGCTACATCCTACGATGAAATAAAAGTGCCTCATAAATTGCAGAGTAAAGACCTCTGACCGCACAAGGCTATACATCTTCATCTTGGGCAGCATCAAGTGTAAAGAACTCAGTTGCTGCAATAGTAAGTGAGTTTCAACAGACCAACCCCCTACTGACCATAGCTCCTGTAGATATACTCAAAAATTAAAGTTAAAGCAACAGACAACATTCTCTTAACTAAAACACATCCACAGAAACAGCAATTCAGTGTGTTCAAAGTAATTATTAGTAAATGGGTTTAAATTAGTCAAATTTGATACAGATAAATAGATCAATGTCTGAGCTACATATGATTCGGTCGTAGGGGTGGGAGAAAAAAAATTGACTCTTAAATGCATCCGTGATGTGGACTTGGAAGATTCTGAATAGATTAAAAAATGTCAAAAAGTCGATTTAAATGTTAATTGATAGCGTAATTTTGACAAAACGCTAAAAAGGTGGAACTCGTGGAAGTGCAGCCCCGGACGGTCTGTGGCATGCAAAGAAATGAGAGAACATGGAGATCAGGTTAATGAAGTAAATTAGGGGTGCAAACTAGTCCTTTTTAAGCGAATTAGTAGACGTTTCCTGAATTTTAACGCAGAAATAAATGCTATCCAGATATCCTGTATAGAAAAAAAAATGCATCAATAATCGTTTTATAATCACATCGCAGCCCTCTGGATCGTAATCGAATTGTGAGGTGCCCAGAGATTCCCACCCTTATTCAGTACACAATCAAATAACGCTAATTGCCTTCTATTAAATTGCAATTATGCTCACAATTACATGAATTTAGCCTTTTGCATTAAAGTGATAATAATGCAGTAACACCAACCACTCTCTCCACACAACACAAACCAAGATCCTTAATGATTGATAAACTTATCTAAGGTTTTCTCTCACTCCGTTTCCCTGCAGATACATATACACACGGCTTTTGTGGGATTCTTCCTTTCATTCATCCCTTCTCACAGCCTCTCATTAGCACCTACTCTGACTCCACAACAATGTCAAACTAACACTCATCAAAATAATTCCCACTGTTGGTTAAACAGACAAGTGTCCAGTACCTATGTTACACTACAATTAGTTTCCAATGTAATTCATATTGGGATTCTGAGCACAAAAGCATTAACGCTACCTTCAAATCTCAAATGAAAAAAATGCCAAAATTTCCGAACCAACCATACAGGAAGACAGAGCAAAAGTCACAGCAGACAACAGAGAAGGACTGGAGATCTAAAGTGTCTACACTCTTTCCAGTTGGTAGTCGCACTACATTACTGCCGCTATGCAGTCTGAAAGGTTGGTGTATCAGATTCTCACCCAAACTGTCTTGAGGGCAGCAGGTTGTTTTGCCACTTCTCCAGGTCCTTGAGTTGGAGATCAAAACGTGGACTGATCACACCACACTGAAAGACAAGAAACATCGGTTTACTCTCCACATTCACACATACAGTAGTAAGCAGGAACTAAAAGCTACAGGTTGCTTATTGTGAGATGCACCATCTGGGTTCCCCTCAGCTCAGTTCGAAGGCTGTTGCTTTTGCCACTTTCCAAACAGAGCTGTGTTTTGTAAAATGCCATCTGGCCTATTACAAGCAATGTGACCAAGAGCACCCCACTCCTTAAAGTAGCAACTTTAATAAAAGCAGCTGTTCAGAAGCATATTTTATATCTAGAGGCATTAGGAAGAGCAGCTCCTAGTAATCCTGGAAGAAAGCTTTCAAAATGTAGTGTAATTCGTGTTAACGTTATTGCAAACACAGATAGCATTGTATATTTACAAACAGCGGTAGAGGCTTTACCTTGTTCAGCCTGCCTGTGAGATTGACGACGATTTTTCCGGCTCTGTGGTCGTCAATGATCTCAAACTCACCAATGTAACCTAAGGATATAAATGACAAACATCAAGTTAAACACACTTCAAACTTGTCTTTGAAGAAGAGATACGTGTCTTAGATTTGAGCCAAGTGAGACACCAAGTGAGACACCAAGCTCAACGGCCATGACCACTCTTCTTCTGCTCGATGACTACACATCTACCCACATCACTCTTTTGTAATGTGTGCCTGGTTCCAGTAGCTCTTCAACAACATGTATACTAACTGGGCTAAAGCACTGGCGCTGTTACATGGCCAAAGCATTAGGCAAGTGTTCCTTGATACCAATTCACCATTCACCCACACCCCAGAACTATCTCAGCCACTCACCGTGCTTCATCATGACGGTTAGGAAGCGCACAATAACCTTGGAGCAGGGCCTGATGAGGACCTGGCGTTTCCCACGCTTCTCAGCATTGTTGATGCATTTCAGAGCATCTGCGAGAACGTTCATGCGCACCATGATGCCTGTAGACACAAAGACAAGTATTAGGAGCTGAACATCACATACCAGTCTGAACAGAAACACAGCTGGGTCTTATTTCATATCGCACTGTGGGACTCTATGCAGTGTCCCCACACCATTAAACTGCAGTCGGTGCTTTCCAAACTTGAGGAGGGGAGCCTGTATTTTCATGTCGCCAAATGATGGCCGCTTATTCATCTGAAGACTGGAAAGTTGTTTTAGAGGAGCATCGTGCTCTGTCAGAGGCACACATCTAAACCCCACAACTATTAATCTATCTAAATGAAGTCAGCAAAGCCTGTTTTGCCCTGAGTAAGTCACGACGCGTCCTTGGTGTCACCCACCTGGCTAACATACTAGTAAGCTACGTTGAGTAAACACTTTTCTGATGCTGATTTTCACTCGTAGCAGGAAACACTGCTTTTGTTCGACTAAACAGTGAACACGTAAAACGTACAGACTCCCTCATAAGCATGGTCCTTCATGAGCACACAGAATAGCTACCTAGCCTAGCCCACTACATGGTCAAAGCAGAGCATCGCTTTAATTTTCAGGACACAATGTTCAACGCAGTGTCGACCACGTATGAAATGTGTAACACCCGGGGCATCAGCAGGCAGCTTACAGGTGTTAGTTGTTTAAAATTTACAGACACTCCTGTGGTCGCAACGCGTCAGCTAGCGTTTTGAACGCACCGACTCCCAGGGCCGGACAAGAGGTACTGTTCGATGAAGTTTATAGTTCAACTATGTCGGACTCGTTTCACCAATCGAGACGATAATCGTCCCAAATCATTAACGTGCACTTTCGCTTCAAGATCATCACATAATTTGTAGATTTACCATTCAGATGCTTCAGATACTTAAAAGATTGAAGGCGACAGTATAAAAACCATCTTACCGGTTCTGCAATATGGCGGAAAGAGGAAGTCGGAAAAAATCGCTATGCATTATGGGAACAAAACCCAAGACCTTTTCAACTCAAGATGACCCACACCCACACGAAATAACTGTCTTTTATGTCTTCGATAAAAATCCAAAGACGCAGAGAGGATTTGCACATTTAAAAACTTTTCGGTTTTGTGGCTTAAATTAGTTCAGCATGGGTTTATATGAATTTCATTTAATGTGAAATATTTATATCTTATACATGTTTTAGTATGCATAGCCTGCCTACAACTCTGAACGAGCTGTACTGTACTTTGCCAATTAAAAAAATCTTAATTTTGGAACCAGTTGTCACCATACGGTCTATGGTTGTCACAGAGATCAATATCAAATAGCACAAAATAAGTAACACATTTTAAAGCAGCGCCACCAAGTGGTGAGGATGAATAATTGCATGCAGCTGAGTTTGAAAACGTTTGTTTTTTTAAACCACACTGAAATTAACATATAATCGTATTAGATGTCTAAAATGCAGGAATCATATTTGCTTCTTTCATTAGGTTCAATGATACAAGCTAAAATAATGTATTTTTCTGTTTAAGACACTCAAAGACAGTGTATTCCTTGATTATATATTCCAGGCAGAGGAAATACTGAGATCTTCTGAGTGGTTTTCTCTGTGGCAACTCAAATGGTAGTTATCAGTGCCCTGTTAGAAGTTCTGCGCTGGTATTTCAGTCTAATGCATCTTCTCATTCCACTTTCTCACAAATAGATTATGATTGCATTATAAAGACTTCAAGATAATGACCAAACAGAACAGGATGAACCAAAAAATAAAAGTGTTCATGTTGTTAGAGCCAATTAATATATTTATTCCCTGTTTCAACATGTGCAACAACTCAGTCTGATACTTAACAGCAGGTACAGTCCTCATCAAATCTTTATTGGTTGACATAGTTATTACAGAACCTAGATGGAAACAGTTACAGTAACATCGGTAAATGTCTTGCAAAACTAGCATGACGTGGGAAAAAAAGCATGATTTTTAAATGTTGACAATTATGTCACAAAATATAGATCATGCTGACAACTGAGCAGTGAATAACCACAGCGTCATGAATCTTTTTTTAGGGAGTTTTTTCTTTTTATTGCAGACTTCACATGTGAAGTATGTGAACTCCTGCTGGCCTATACACAGAAAAATATCAATAACTAATCACACTTTTGTCTAACATGCACATAAAATAGGTATATATATTACATAGTATATATAAGTTAGCATAGCATCAGGAGCTACGGACAAAAAACATCACATGAATCACAATCATTTTCTCTGGAACTGTGTGCAAAGAAATTATTGCATTAGTTTTTGTGCATTCTGAGTTGTATTTTCTTATGTAAGAATCAGAGTGCTAAAAATGTGGCAATTTGGCATCAAGAATAATTGCTATCATCTGAAATATATGACTGTTGGATAGAAAGAGCATCAATAAACCTTCAAATGCTAACAACTTCAGTATTTGGCGTCCAAACATTTCTTTTGGACTTCTGTCTAACAAACATGTCTGGGCCTCGGACATTTTGAGGGAGCCTCTATTTGTTAAAAGAATTTAACTCTACTACCACACTCTGAGGTTTAATATTCATGAGGATGAAAGTGTGTTGTAGGAGGTTCAGTATGTCCAGCCATCTACCAAAACTCAAAGATATTCATTCAGTACAATTGAAACACATTTGGTTTAGACCCAAAGCCCAGTAGAAGGACAGCCAAGCCACTCAGGCTCAGTGACATACCCACCAGTCAAGTCACCAATTTAACAAACACATGAAGCATAGTGGAATGCTGAGCAGCACAAGACATTGTAACCAGATTCTGCACTATTTCTATGGTTACATTAAAACACATTTCCCCCTCCTTTTAAGCCTTTGTTTGGCTATCTCTTAAGCTCCTACCCACTTTTACACTTAGCCACCATTGCTGACCATGCTGGCCATAGAATCTGCATCTCCCTGGGGATCCAGGCCCAACTTCTGGAGGTCAAGGCCCATGGCTACCAGCATCTGGAGCAGGGTGAGTTCCTGCTGGGTGGCCTGATCCACCAAGGCTGGGCAGGTGGGGTTGCATTGGGGCCACTGGCAGGTGTCCACCAGGTGGAAAGGACATCCTTTGGCAGGGGTTCTGTTGTTGCGGGTTGCCTCCAGACTCCTGTCCCAACAGTGTAGGGCCCGTGGCAGAGCGGTGCCTCTAACTTGGAAACTCATCCAGTTACTAGAAGAACAACAGGACAGAGGCAAAGATAGAGAAAGGGGGGAAAAAGTTGGCAGAAAGCTAAGGGCCGATCCCTTAGCTTTCTGCCAACTTTTTTGGTAGAAAGCTAAGATTATGGAGCTGATGGAGTTAGTAGGACCAACAATATTATGGTCTGATTACAAGGTTTGAAATTAGCTTTGGCCACTTTTGGCTCATCTTTGTACAGCAAATGTAAAATCACAGAACTGTCAACGACCATGTACCTTCATTTCCCACCATTAAAAATCCTCACACTAAATAAATACAGCTAAGCTTAGCCTCAATCTGCAAACTTCACTAAGACTGCACTGAGCCATCAAAAAACAAAAGCCATTGGGACAATGCGTCTCTGAGCAAGACACTTAACATCTAGTTGCTCCAAAGGTGTGCAAAAAGCGTCAGCTAAGTATGCAAATGTAATGTAAAGTCCATCTGTGCAGCAAAGAAGTGAGTGCGTTGAAGGGGTACCGAGGGGTTAGGGAAAGTGTGAAATGGAATTTGGTGACATGAAGAATGTGGCATGACGAACGAGCGAACAAAAACGGCAGCATGAGCTAACTCTGTAGAGGTAACTACTGGTAGTGGATGGCGTAAAAGTGTATTGCCACCCCACAGGAGTCAAAAATCCATTCTTACCTCCTGGTAATCACTGTGTGGGAGAGGCAGGAGGGAGCAAACACAGCCCTGAAAAACACACAGAGAAGAGTACAGACATCTGTAGGCTTTAGTCTATCCTTTATTTTAATCACCTTGTTTTTATTAGATCTACTGTTATGTTACTCTTCCAAACAGGTTTTTGGGAACTTACGTGACATCTCTCAGTGAGTTTTTGAGCTCCCTGCCCAAGTTCTGTATGTACTGCCACTGCTCCTCAGACAGACTCTGCCCTCCCATGTAGATGTTCTCCACTCTCAGCTGCTCCTCATCAAACAGCCACTGCACGACAAACAGAGGGGCTACAGGGAAACAAACAACAAACTTTACTCTTTTGTTTCTGTCTCACGGCGCTCGTCAGTTATCTGGACACAGCAAGCAGCTCCAGAAAAAGTTAGTAACCAGTTGGTAAACATGTGGGAGCATTTGACCAAGATTATGCCTTCAGTCTTTGGTGGAGAATAAAATAGCTAAAAGGAGGGTAAATGTTGAACTTACATTCATCAGGTAGCCAGAAACTTGACTCCACATGAATTTTGGATGTGCAAACTCTTTGCTAACATTTATTTGCCATAGCAGCTTTAAGGTGATAATATGTCAGAGTTGTGTTTACAGCTTGTTGCATTACCCCCAAGTGGCCAAAAAAATATTGTGTGTATTTTGTCTATTGAAAATTTCATGGTTAATTCTGTGTTGCTGTCTCCACAGCGTATTTTTGATACTAGCACTAGGAGTCACCAAAGTCAGAAATAATTCAATCCCATGCATAGGGCTTTAAACTTACATGTAATAAATGGAGGTGTAATGGCGCTAGTTGCTCCAGATGCGTGCGACCTCTGACATGTATAGCTATTGTAAGTCGCTTTGGATAAAAGCGTCAGCTAAACGAGTAAATGTAATGTAAAAAGGTTTCTCCATGTGCCCTGATGGGCTCACTGATGACGTGCATTTCCACTACAGCCTCATCGTAGGGGAAAGCACACTGCTGTGGTTCATTTTTTTTATTCACAACTTGCCAAAGTGTTGCAAAAGAGAACGTACTTCTTCAGCTGAAGTAAAAACATGATAATCATCAACACTGAGGGCTGTTTGCTTTTCAGCTTCCATGTAAATTAAACTCACACCTCTCATGCTTCAGTGCACATTACATTTGAACAGCTTAGGCAAAATCTAAAGCAATCCAAAGTCATGAAAAACCTAGCCAGCACTCACACGTCAAGGTAGAGTACAGTTTGTGACCAAAGAAGCACTGCCACTCCTCTCCTCTCTTATAGAGCTGCCGACATCTATCAGGCACAACCCCATTCCACAGCCTGAGGAAGCAACACACACTGTCAATACACACACACACATCTATTACTCAGTCGCTTTAACACATCACACAAAAAAAGCAAAATACAATAGCTTAACAGTTGTACAGCAAAAGAGATTCTATATGTGGCCTCTGTTTCTGTACATTAAATCTATGTAGGCTGACTGAAGAATGCATGACTTTACCTGAGTCCTATCTTGATAGCGTCTTCAGGTGAGCAGGAAATAGTCTCTGGGCAGTTAGGTGATCTCTGCTGTTTACTTTCTAGAAACCAGCCAGAGTCCACAAGGCCGCGGACCTGAGTCTCTGCACCGAGCTGCTCCATCTGACTGGCCACCCTCTCAATATTCAGCAAAACACCTGTTCCACCAGCACTGCAGGGGATCCAAGAAAATCAATAAATAGTTTGGGTTTGAGAGTGACATTTTCATTAGGGGTATCAAAATGACAGCACATGCCAGCTAATAGCAGAGAAGTCAAAATTTAGCAGCTTTGCATTCAGTCAGTGGATCCTGTTTTAAGGCTTGGGGGTGTCCCAGTGACCATGTTGCTAACCTGGGAGGAATGGTCACCATTACAGGGCAAGTCCTTTTAATAGACATTATGTCATTGTTCATAGTTGACCGTTGACTGTAAACATCATTACTGTTGACAAGAGGATGCAACCAAAATAGGTCTTCTCTTGTTTAATGTTGGGCATGGGTATGGTCCAGATGGAACATAGGATGCAGGCACTTGTCCAAAAGCTGTTATCAGCATCAGAGTGCGAGTGATAAAACAAGCTCACCTTGTGCCAGATAGCATTACAACCATGGCCTGCTTGATTCCTTTGGGGACGAGGTCTTTGATGACCTCTCGGATGATCAGGGATCCCATAAAGGTGTACTCAGCTGATAAAAGATACACACATCAAATGACTGGGAGCACCACACTAAACAGAAAGTTAGATTAATCTCATTAAAGCCAAGGGAGGCACAGGTCTGTCATTCCTACAGGGACCTCATTAAAAAAAATCTTAAATGGTCTGAAGAAATTTACTTGTATTTGTATTTCTATCTCTCTCCTTTTCTCTGCCTTGTCGTGTCCTTGGAGGAGGGGTTGGGCCAGGCCCAGTGCCACTCCATACATCACTGGAACAGTACGGGATAAATCTGAAAAAAAGGTGACAATCACACTTGTTGGACTAAGCTTTCAACACAATCCCTACTCTTGCGTTTTAGCATCATTGTTTTGGTTTTACAGTCTGGAACTGTATTATTTTGGTTTACTCTCACCATCAACCTTTTCCAGACACAGCAGGTAGTTTTTTTTTCTCAGCAAAACAACTTTACAAACCCACTGTGCGCTACCTGTCACCAAATGGCAGAAGGACAGATTTAGCAAGTAGATGGTAAACTTAGTGGCTCATTTAGCAGCTAAAGAGCCAGACATTTCCCCCGAGTTGGTGGAGACCACAACAGAGCTAAAAAGCAGAGTGAATATTGGACTTGCATTTGCTATGCAGACAGGAACATGACTCTAAATGAGTCTGCTGGATGTGTAAATATGTAACTGTTTGCTAACACGGTATCCATAACAACTTTTCAATGTATATGTCAATGTGCTTGACTTGTTCCAGTTCTGACAAGTTGTAAAAAAAAAAAAAACTAAACATTGAATACATCTTTAAGTTAAAAGAATCTATAAAACTAAAGGCACAAACAAAACAGATTTCCTGTTGTTTTAAAATGTTAGACAGAAAATCACATTTTAATGTCTACGCAGCTTAGCTTTATCTTCTTCAGCATAAATGGTGAGAAGTCTTAGAAACATTTACAGCTGAGGGCTGTCTGCATGCGACACCTCCAACAGCCACAATAAGACACACAGTGAGGATATACAAGTACTTACACAATGTTTGCATTATGCCAATGTGGGTTTTCCTCCGCTTGAGAGGACAATATTCCAGTTCCTGTAAATCCAGATTAGTGAAGGGACAGATGTTACAATAAAGATAATGTAAAACCAATAACACTATGGAAACATGTGTGACAGGCATTTTAAAACAGAGCTGGCTGACCGACCTCTTTTTGTTTGGGGCCAACCCGATGAGCTCATTAGTCGGGGGATATTTTGGTATCTGGAATCACAGGTCTCTTTGCTGTAGCAGCACCAGCCACCTACAAATAATAGACTAATTTTAGACATTCACATCAGGCACAGCTGTGGAGACCCTTGTTAGCCCATCATCGAGGCCTGTGAGGAATGGAGAGGGAAAGGAACGCACCTGTAGACTGATCTGCTAACAAGATAATATCACTTCATTAAATGTTGGGAAAAGCGATGCTTTCAGAATATGGACATAATTCATGCTGGAGGAAAATCCACATACATTTCCACAAGACACATAAAAATCAAAGTGACAGGCAGCAACCAAAAAAGGAAAAAAACGGAAGATGACGGGACAAGATGACATCCCCATTAAAATTCCAATGGGGGCGTCACGCCAAAACAAGTTGACCTTTGGGGACCAAATTAACCAGTTGGGTTTTTAAATACTCACCTTCCAGAAATAACAGCCATCGGCGGCTTCCTCTAAACTCCTTTAGGTAAAACCTGTAGAACCCCAAATAAACAGGAATGAGGTGGATGGTGAAGATACAGCAGCCATGTATGGACACACATCCTCTGTGTAGCTCCTAAAATCATTGTGTTAATCTGCAAAAAATCTCACAATTTAATTTCAGGAATTTCAAGAGTTTCAGGAAAACAAGTGAGAGAAAATACAAGATCCAGAACATCTCACCCAGCTGCTGTTCCATCATTACACGTAACTTGGGTGTTCTTGAGGAAGTGCAGCCTCATATCATCTGTCTGTTGCCCAGCTGCTCGTGCTCCTGCAGCACTATTCTGTCCTGCTTCAGCTGTCCCTCCAGTGCCTTTACTGCTTCCAGTGCTTCCAGGGGTCAGGTCAACCACAGGGGGAGATTGGACAACGTTGCCTCCTTGGTTCCCACCAGACTTCTTGGTGGACTTGCCACTGGCTTTAGCATTACGGTTGTTCTGACACCAGATCCCCCCTAGCAAAAGCAGGAAAGCAACCTGTCCCAGTATCTTCATATCTGATGCAATGTAAGAAAAAAGATACATGCAATGCATCATTACTCATTCAAAATTTGGCTTCATACATCCATATTTAAGCAAAAAAATCACTTGTACTAGGACTTCCTCATCTTTTTACATTAAATCCATCCCTCTTCAAGCTGTAAATGAACTTACCTCTCTAAAAAGAATCAGCTTTGATAATTGTTGCTGAGGCACCCCTGGGGTCAGGAAGATAACTGGTGCTGCTGAGGAGAGACTGAGAAGTTCAGAGCGCAGTGGCCAGGTGTGAGAAGAGGATGCCAGTCATGAGTAGTGATAAAGCCTTGACCAAATTTTGATGAAGTCTGCAAATCAGCGGTGAGCTTTATAGTGCCACCATATGGATCAGATTTCCTCCCATTTTCCCTTGCAGCTCCCGCCAGGCCCTGAGATAAACTGCTGACGACACGCCGCGAGGGGAGGTACTGGACGGCCAGTGGCGAGGAGAAAAGATAACACGCGTCTCTTCAACATATTTCAAGTCTTTGCACACACCCACCACCTAGCTCTCTCCTATCTGACCATGGCTCAAGAACAAGCTCTCCTTCCCCCTATCGTCCCTCTTCTTCTCCCTCCCACTATCCACCTATGATTGCCAGTGTTTTGATTTAAACATGGTCTGCATAACTGCATAGCCCCTGTGCGTGGTATGTGACCCTGAGGTCATTGGAGCACACACCTCAAACGCCTTCCGACAAGGGAATGAATAGTACGGTAAGGTTCCCGCATGGTCAACAATTTCGCGGACACGCTCACGGCACAGGTGGTGGACACTCTAGTTAGCTGTGGCACCAAGCACATTATGCATGTTCCCCAAAGTTCCTAAACAATGCTCCATACAGTAAGTAACAGTAACAGTTTCTCCAAAACAGCCTTTATGTGCTCATGTATTGGAAAATAGTCGTCACATTACAAGTGCAGTTGGCTTTTGTTTCTTTTTTAAGCCACATAATATAAAACATCATTTCCTGTGACATGTTTTGATTCATTCCCAATTATTATATTAATACCCTTTTAGATTCTTTGATCTCCTACGATATAATAATAATAATTCCACTTCAAGAGAAAAAGGCAAAGGAGAAAGTTAATAAAGTTAATTAGCATATTCAGATTGAAATATTTTCCTGTCTTTTCTTTATTTGGAGTCATACAGGCCTGCTAACTTTCCAACAGATCTTTCTGTTACACACTATGAGAAAATATGACTATACAGTATAACATTTTAGTAACTTGATTGTAACAGGAATTGCAATATAGGTGCAAAATTGTTAAATACATTTTTATGGAGATGGCATTATTTAATACTGTGTCACTTTGTGTGACTTTTATTAACCTTAAACTGGTGCAAATACACTAAAATGTATGCTGTTCCTGGGATTCAGAGATACAGATTACCGGTGAAGAAGGATAGTTGAAGACATTCTAGATTATGAGTATGTAATAGATATCCCGCTAACTCCATTCTTAGGCCCTTAGATCTTGTTGACCATTCTAGCTTTACGTTTATCACTGGGGATACAATTTTGAGTACTTCAAACAATGAGTTGCAATATGATATTAAGTTAGTAGTTCAGATAGATAACAGTGAAGTTAGGAATGAAAGGTTTTGTGCACCTTGTGATGAGGTGTCTGTACTTGTGATTGTCCCCGTCCAGCTTGGCCTTTGCAGACTCCCGGATGTGAATGGTAAGTTAGGTCGGTTTGCCTTTGGTGAAGAAAGTGAGAGTATTTGAAACTGATTTGTTACTGTCCCACCGCATGCCGAATAAACCTCTTAGTGGGACCCAAGGCAAAAATGGGTCTTTGGCCCTTTTGACCCCCACGGCACATGGCAGTTAATTATTTCTCCAGGCACCCAGAAAGCAACCACTACTCTAGAGCGGATATGATTAGTTGATTAACTGATTCGTTGATTAAAAGAACATTAATTGGCAACAATTTTGATGACTGATTTAAACAAAAAATTTAATAGAAATTCACTGGAATCACCTTCTCAATTGTGAATATTTGCTGTTTTCCCTAGTTTTTAATGATATTGATACATGGAACAAATCAAACAAATTATTTACAGTAGGCCCACACGATATGTAGTAACCCTGGGGCTTTTGGGGCCCCTTGGCAGTTGCCTGCTTTGCCTAGTTGGTAATCCAGCCATGTGCCCCTGGGATGACTGTAGGGTGACGTACCACTGATCGCTAAAGGATCACGAGCCCCAGGTCTCTAAAATTCTCATCAATGAAATGTACACCATCCCAACGTGTCAATCACAGCAAATAATGATGACGCCTGGAAGTCCAGAAGGCTGCATGGGGCCGCTGGGGCCGCTGGGGCTGCTGGGACTGCTGGGACTGCTGGGACTGCTGGGGCTAACAGGACTGCTGGTTGGCAGGACGTCTGAGAATTAGTTAAGCACAGAAAAAAATAATAAATCCATTATAAAAGTAAAGTAAAAAAAATTCGGCTCACATCACAAGAGACTAGACACACATCAGACTTGAAATATGAAACAGATGAAGGCCCGTGCAATGATTTCAATTTTAAAAGCACACATTAAAACATCTTTCTGTCAAAGATGTACTGTAAAATGGGTAGCAAAATGTCTTTCTATATTTATTTTGAGCATGTTGAGCATTTTCTGTCTCTTTTGGCAAAATAAAATAAAAATCATACAATTTGTTGTCTGCAATAATGGCCTTACCATTTAAAGACTTAAACAAGGCAGACAGATTTGTCTTATTGCTTTGGAAGAAAAAATGGTATTTTTGTCTCATTTTCAAGCATTTCATGCTACTTTCAACTATGGCCAGAAAGAAAACAAAGCTACTCAAAAATATGTCTATGAGATCATATGCACCTACGTGCACTAAAAAGGTACCGTAAGGACATCACTATACTGGATTTGATCTACCGAGCTGAACAATTCTTCATTCCTTCAGTTGTCTTGAAGCATGCACACCACCATCTGTCTTCCCAGAAATCAATGCAACAATCTGTTTAACAGATACCTCAAATAGCTGAAAAACGAAAGAAGTTGCTGTAAATCTATCAACCATTGCGCTAGAATGTCACGAACAGAAAGATGGCATTGCTGCTATTTTGTTTTTCTTTGATATGGGATTGGACTGAATGATACGTTTTTCACAGCAGGCTTCAGATCAATGGATTAAAGTGAATTTGTGTTCTGCACCTCCAGTGATTCAATTCCCAGAACTTGTCATGGGCCAAACATTGTCCCTCTTAGTATCTATAATAGACTCACTCACATAACACTCCACACATACACAAAACACCTTTGAAAAACAATCATTAACCCATAGGGAGCTCATGAGACATGCTGAACTTCATCCTGACAGGGGCAACAGCTTGTGCAGCATAGGGGGCATTCTTTCTTCCCTTGTGTTGTTATTTTTCAAAGCCAACCTCCAAGGTCAGGACACCTAAAGCCCAGGTTGTCCAGGCACTTTATCTGCTGAGTGTCATCACCAGCCTCAAAACCTGAGAGCCAAGCCGTGAGCTAGAATATTTGTCGAACAATAGCTTCAAAGAACAACGAGCCAGAGACAGCAGTCATGTGCAGGATTCTTATGCTCACACTATGCAGAAAGGTTGCGACTCACGGGTAATAACTCGAAATCCAGCTGTATGAACAACAAACTCAAACCACAGAGCAGTTTAGTCAACAAACTATTCTTGTATCATTATCAAAACACATATATGTATCAAAAACTAAACAACAAAACCTCCTAAAGGGTTGTGATCTATGCCACAATCATGCCTTGCAGCTCCACTTGCCTTGTTGTGTGTAATTTGACAATCTGCAACAGCATCATTCTGAATCTATGTTGTCATCAGCAGCAGAGGGCATAGCTGGGGAAAGAGGTCCATGATTAATAGGAGATATGGGTGGCATCTTTGCAAGACACATGAACGAGCCCCTGGCCAGAGTAACACTGCCAGAGCAACGCATTCACTCAGTAAGGACGACAGACAGGGTCTTAGAGGGATCGGTGTAAAGTGCTGGGACCTCTGCAGGAGGCTAGCAGGTGGGGAGGTCAAAACTATCCCTGAAACCAGGTGTTAAGAGGCTTTGCGTGGTAACCTTCTGCAAACTTCTCCCAATGCATCAGTCTGATAGATTGAAAAGGGGTCGATGGCAGGGATACAAGGTGTTGGATTCAGGACGGGTGGGGTAACAGGCTTATAAAAGGATAGCTGACAAGTTTTGTGTACTGCGAGAAGCTGCAGCTCATTCTGCTAAACCTCTCACAACCAACACTGCGTTCTGTCCACCTTATTGGCGAGCCAGGCGCACCTTCATCCGGGAAAAATATGTTCCACCTCAAGTATGAATGCCACAACCACAATCCTTAACAGAAGATGTGTGAAGGACAAATTGTAAGATAAGAGAACTAAAAGCATCACATTACATGCAACTTGCATGTATGCTGTTTTCCCCAAACAATTTAGGCTATGAAAGTTACCTTCTCCATCATGATTGTAGGTAACATTTAAGAATAAACAGAGCTTATGGGAAAAGTTATGCAATATATGTATTTATGCTAATTATTCGAATAAACTTCAAAATATATGAAATTGTGCATGCATAAAAACCAAATAATAAATACCTATTTATCGAAAATGTAAGCACTTAAGGGAAGTTACCTGTTGTTCACCTTATATTAGAGATCCTAAATTCTCTTTACTCTGCAGGCCCTCAGTTCACAGCCTTTAATACCGTTCTTTTGCCTCAGGGGGCTGTCGGTTCTAAAGGGGGTGAAGTGAGGGGAATGTGCATGCAGTGCTTGAGTGAAGAGCTTGAAGTGTCTTTGAGGTTCATGACACAGTGGAGCAGCAACGTGGCCTTGGAGTCATGCTGGATGAACCACCAGGCCTGTCAGTGCGGTGATGGATACCAGCGGTGGGGTCATGCTTAACTCCAGCACTCAACAATCGGTCCTTCACACCTGATCCACAATACAACTATCACACAGCACTGAGTGGAAACAGCTGCAGCCCATCCCCATTAGATAAGAGAAGATACAGACAAATATCACCTTGATGTCTAGTTATACATTTAATATCATGGTTTAATTTAATATACCCCAGATCTTAAAAAAAATAATCCACACCCTAATCACTTAAAAAGGACAGGCTTGTCAGTGTTTCTGAGATTGCATTTAGGCACAGTGGAGCTTTGAATTAAATGCTAACATTGCCACACTGACTGATGTTTGCAAGTATGATGTTTACCATGTGACTGTCATTAGTTTTGCAGGTATTTGGTCATAAACCATTATAGAAAAAATTAAACTTTGCCCTGATGATAGCACAAATGAAAAAATAGAGATCACCAAAGTCATTAGCATTCACCATCTGGGGATCATGAATATAAACAAAATTTTGTGCCAATCCATCCAGTAGTACATTTCACTAGAAAAGTGAAAACTCTGATCTGCTGGTGGTGCAACAGCTGTGGAAGGAACACCAGAGGATCACCAGTCAGGATTCATTATCTGGAGACCATAAATGTTATAAAAATCATTTCAGTACTTGTGGAGATGTTTTTGTTAGGATAAAAAGTGGTGGACTGACAACATGATCAGGCAGAAGATGTGTGTACATGCCATTTTGTTTGTGAATGTCATTTCATGATTATTACACGCACTTCACATTAAAATGAATCACAATGAAATCCACACCATAAAAATCTGATGCCGCATCAGTCCACTTTGTCAGAGTGGCAACAGTTTGTTTAATGCGAATGCAACAACTTTTACCACTTTTGAGGTTATTTTCTGCATGCGTGTTTGTTAAAGTGGGCATCGGGTGGTTTGATTAAAATGGTTTTTCATCATTACACAAATGTTTAGAAATTTTGTTCTGATGAACCTTCCTTAGAGACTGACCTTGGTGTGTTTTTCTTTCTCCAAAGCGACTGGTAGATGGCACTGTGTGACAGGCTGTAAATCAGAGATTCCAGCTGAAGTGATGTCAGCCCTTTGCATCATGTGTTGTCGCTCCACAGTGTGAAGACATGTGGACATGTGGTTTCTGCTCTTTCAGGCCACACACTCCTCAAACACCCTAAAGATTTATCATGTATGTAAGTACTCAGATGCGCATGAACATGCACATATGCACTGTACATCTTTCAGCACAACAATTTAACAATCATTTACTTTTATGTCACAAGCAAAAAACAAAGAAAACAACATAAAGCAAAAACCAAAATTCCTCTTTGTGTAACACTGTAATCTAACACACACAGTGACATCACTCTACAGGCATTTATATAGACATACCAAAGAACAGTAAAAATGTTTACGGTTTACTATTTATAGCATTGCCTGTCGGCGTGTGGCTGTTTTTCAGTCCATGCTGCTGTATGTGAATAGTTGGCCTGGATAACCACAAGTATATGAAAAGCTCTACTGAGTCACTTCAACTTAATGTCACCTCACTTCTGGGAACCCCTTGTTAAAGGGTCAAGGCAATGCATGCCTTAATAAGCATGCACATGATTTGTACGTAAAAGTTATGGTGACATGACAGGTAGCATCTGTGTTAACTTTATCACCCAGGGTGAGCTCATCAGACAAAACATAATACCATTATGGTCCCAGAGTTCAGGTTGGATCCATGCTCAGCCATATCACGTCAAGATACAAAGTTAGTCTTTCCCAAGGTTCATAGACTTAGCAGCATAACAGGCTTAAAGTAACGGAATCCCTGGCAGAACAAATAGAAACAGTGAATGTGGACACGAGTTGGTAATGATAAGATCATTATTCTCTGTATTAAGGAAGACTAGGGATTGGGAAATGCAAGCAGATGTAGTGAGAGTATGATGAGAAGATTGATCCCACTCTCATGTCAGCTTGAACATAATTAACATTAACTTAGCTTAGCCTAAAGAATGGAGACAGGGGCAAACAGCTTACCTCTAAACGCCACTGACTACCAAGTTATGTCTTGTTAGTTTGATCAGGGTTTATGTGTCATGCTATTTCTTGAAGTTGACCCTGATTGTCTGGCAAAAAATATGTTGAACACATTAACTGAATACAATTATATGAGACTTTCACAGTACTGGTGATTCTTAGGTGAAGCAATATCTACTTAATCCCCCATCGCTATTCAATGCTACAGACGGACCTTGTGCTACATATTAGTTACCAGAAACACAAGAAAGGCCTGCTGACTGACATTCAGCGTATTTCCAAGCCAAAAAGCAATACAATCTGTATCCGAAAGCTTTTATAACTTATAGAGATTTGTATTATTCATGCTGCTCACAATTTACAACCGCAATTATTCACGGGTAGCAAGACAGTCCCAGTTTAGTTGAGTTTTATTGCTCTTTTCAAAGTCTTGTTGCCAATATCTCAGTCAGTGTTTCAGCAGATTCCTTTGGACGTGATTCAGAGAAAACCTAAGACATTCACATGAATTCCTGATGGCCACAGACAGAGGCAAAAGAAGTGTTATGATTTAGTGAAATTAAAATTTAACGTGATCTAAAAAGCATTATATCTTTAGTTAAATGACGGTAGCTAATATACTGTCGATGTAAAGTTGATGGTTTACAGTTATTAGCACCTGCGTTTTGACTGAGTCATCACTCCTGTTTTTATTTACCAGTAATTTCGTCACCCAAAATGGTGCTACGGATAGAGCTGTAGATTGGTTGCTTTATTTAAACAGTTGCACTTTGCTATAAAACTGTCAGCACTATTAATCAGGGGCAGAGATACTGTATGATGGTCTACCTTTGATTTGCAAAGCTGTCTACTGTCTCAGGTTTCTAGTGTGTGACCTCCTAGGACTGTTGAAGTGAGTTCTGTGCCTGTTTGTTCTAGTGATGTGGAAACAGGAAAATACTATTCATGTATATTTAGTGCGGATAAGATAGTGATAATATGTTTATAACTTTAAAACAACTGTTGCAGCCATCGACTGCAGCCAACAGGGAACATAGCGACTCATTGTGATCAGGAATTTCTTGATAAGGAGTACGGTAGTCAGTATCCTGAGGGAGTGGAAATTTCTCATTTTGATTAGCTGATGGTGTGCAGAAATGCTAAGAAGGGTAGCTTATGATCACTGAACTAGACTGAAGCACAAAATCACAATGCAGTTTATTTCAGGTTTCATGTTATTTGTTAATTCGTGCGCTAAACAATTACCTCCACCATCAACAATCATGGCAGGAATGGGGTTGTTTAACTTGGCCTGATTGACAGGAAAGTAGAGCCTGTTTTTAAGGAATGCAGCACATTACTGTAACCCTTGAGGTCAGGTCTGATACGCAAACCCACCCTAGCTAAAATAACTCCTCTGACCTCATGTTAGGCAAAAAAGATCAGAGCCTGTCAACCTAATATATCAGTTCATCTGAAGGTTATTTTCTTTATCCAATTGATTGATTGACAAAAATCAGAAAAAAGTGAAAATACCCAAGGATTCATCTTTAATTTGCTTCCTCTATCAACCTGGGGCTCCAGTGGAAAGTAACTGACTCCAAGTCCGAGTCATTTGATTTTGAGTATCTACTGATACCGAGTCCCATTCCGATACTTCTATAATACTTTTTTTTTTTAAAGAATAAAGAAGAGCGATAAAACAGATGCAGGATGTTCCCTATTTATTTATTTATTTATATTTTACAGCACGCAGCAACGCGTGCTGTAAAATAAAAAATAAATCTCTGTGTGGGGTCTAACTCTGTGCCACCGCATAACTATAGATGTGTTAAAAAGTAATGACAATATATATACATTTATATCCGAGTCCTAATCGGGAGGTAACGTCTGATTCCAATCGAGTCTGAAACAACGTGATCGGGCCCGATTTCCGATCTCGTGAACATAAAGTAGCCAAATAATCATAAATAGCACAAAGGCCTACTGCAGTCACCTTATGGTAAAACATATGAATGAATGGTCATTTATACCAAAAAGTAATGTTGATAAGCTAATTTAGACTAATAGGCTGTGGTACCTGCATTTACAGGGCTTTTTCCTCTTTCTGGCCACAAGTGGCTCTTTATATAGTAAAGGATGCCAACCCCTGTTTTAAACAAACAGTCCAAGGCCTGATAATGGTACTATATGAAAAGTCAGGGGAACACCAAAGTCATCATATTTCATCCTGAGGGGGACATTAATGTGCGTACCAAATTTAATGACAATCCATCCAGTACTTGAGATATTTCAATCTGATTTTCGGTCTTTTGCGGACTGACATTGCCATCCGTAGAGAAACGCTGCTAGCATTACTAAAAATTACTTCAACTATTAATTCATTAAAGGCTGATTTTCTGTCGATCACCCGATTGACTGATTGTTTCAGCTGTAGATTGATGAGTATGAAAAAGGTGTGTAGACTTTGAACCAATGTGTCAGACAGAGCTTTCCACTATCATGGTGTTTTTTATCCCTCCAGCGTTCCCCTGGCTGTTTTCTCCTTTCATTTGTCACCCATCTGTTCATATATATTCTATAATGTGAGGTTTTCAATCTAACCTCCTTTATTGCCTGCTAGAGCCAAGAGACAAATTACCATCAAAGGACTGTATTTAAGTGCTATCAGCCCTCACCACTGGCCATAAATCACTGCATCATCATGTCCCCAGTGCATGAAAAGGCTAAGGCCATGGATAAAAAGGCTGTGGGTCAGTACTCAATGTACAGTGAGGACAAACTGATATTGGCTAGGAGGGGAATGAACACTTTGCTCAACCTGCTGAAAGGCCTAATACAGGGGTTTTCAAAGTGTGAAGCTGGCCTCCCAAGGGGGGCTCCAAACAGTTTCAGGGGAGGCTCAGTGAATGGAAGTGAAACAATATTACATTACTCCTTCCATTATTTATCAAAAGGACATCACATAGAATAGCCTAAATGTGTGAGAGTTCAGAGATACAGTAGATTTTAGGAACTGTTTCCCCCAATCAGAATCAGAAACTAATAAATGCCTCAGGACAAACCTTTTTACAACTATTTGGTGTTTTCAGAAGTTACGTCAAACAGCAATATGAGGCTATTTTGGCAAAAATGTTGAGTGTCTGTGGGATCAAATAAACAGATCCCATAGGCATCCAGAAATTGATCGAAACTTACAAAGTAAACTAAAGAAGTGGCGGGCCTCTTGTCAATTCCTCTTTCTCAGTGACCTAATCTATCCAGAACAGCTGTGTGAGGGTGCTTAGCAGTTAAACCAAGATGACAAGTCATTGCTCAGTTTGATATATAAACTACATTACATGTTAAACGGAAGAGGTAGGGCAACATGTAACATGTCCCCATTAAATGTATTTTATGTATTTATCTTTTGGTAAGATCTTTGTCTATTTTCGCACTGGCAGGTACACAATCACTCAGACGTCTTAAGGAAATGCACATTAAAACTAGTTGAATTACTAAAGTGCACTTGATGAAAAAGTGGTTATTACACCACCTACTTCAACAGTCCATGTATCATACACTGTACAAGGCGCAATGTATGTTCCTGTAGAACTGTGAATGTTTGTATACAATACTTATAATACAACAAAGTGGTGCATCACAAGGTGCTTTAATCACAATGGAGAACTAACAATCAAATTCAAATATTTTTTTATACAAACCAAGTCAACATATCAAAACAAACATTGGTGGAAAAAATGTAATTATTCTAAATCCAGTGTTAGAGACGTTCAGAAACACATATTGCAGCTTTGCAGCCTAGCTGTATTGCATTTTTTAGCAGCCAGTATCCAGGCACCTAAAACAAACAAAATAAGAAAGAAAACACACTTAGAGTGCCGTACTTTAAATGACAGTCATAAAAAAACTGCGAGGGCAGCTAAATACTTTTATAAATGACTATTAATGAGTATGTGTTGTGTACATATTATTTTAGTGTACTTTAATACAGCAAGGAGTCATTAGATGAGGAGCTTGTAAAATCAAACTCTCTGTGGACATAAAATAATATTTGCTAAACCCAAAACACCACCAAAACATCTGAAACATCAAGCACAGCCACCCAAACATTATCAATAAACCAAGATCCAGACCAATATCATAAAATATACTTACTTTTTCAGCATCATGCTCCAAACCAGTATCATGATGGTCCATTTCATCATCTCTGAATTCCTTTATAACCTATATTAATACAAGAGCACCAGTATTTTAGAGCGTCTTATTGACATGGTTCACCGTTGACTGTTGCCTCAAACTGGATCCATTTTCACTCTTTCTATTAAAATGAACTGCATGAATCAACAATGAGACCCAAATAGTTTATGTAATAGGATCAGGCAAAAGAACAGATGAAGACTCTCTTTGAAGGAGGTCTGCCTTCATGTGCTGAGTGCTGGTTTGACCGATCTGGAAAATCTCCAGAGACATATGGGGAAAATCAGTCACTGTTGAGCTCTCTGTCAGCCTTTAGCAATACCAAATTAATTTTAATGGGGAGTTATTTTAATGTGCAGTGATGTGTACAAAGTAAGGATGCTAGTGTAGCTCAGAGAATGTGGCCATAATAGGAAAGACCTAAATTTTAACCTGCGACAGTGCCTGGTGACAAATGTCACTGAAAACAAAATATAAAAAAATCATACTGTTTAACTTTGGAAATACCAATTATACTAAACCAGTATAAATGAACCTGAACGGCTCCATTCCAATGAATGAAAACTATGCAACCCACAAACAATAACATGACACGTTTTAAAAGCAACACGTTGTGCAACACATGTTGACAAAGCTAAATGCAGTCCTGCACTAGCAATCATTTCAGACCTTTTCCCTCTCCCTCTTCTTTATTTTCTTGATTTCCTGTATGGCATAGATGCTTGTTTTTTTTCTGTGTAATACTATACTATGAGTGAAAAATAATCCTTTATGTATCACCACAAAAGGGCCTTGGCCAATGTAAGCAACAGAGTTACAGAGAAAGCAATGGCTGACTCACTTGTAACAGTTCAGTGTATCTCTCTGGGTCCTTCTCCATCAAAGCTCTTATCTGGCTGTTGTAGTGCTCTGAAATACTCTCCTCCACCGCCACAGTGCAGGCCATGGCCCCCTCTTTTCCCAGCAGTGCGGTGGACGCACCTGGAGTACACAGTTCAGATTTAATAAAGTCTGCAAATTGCTTTAAAACAGCAGCAGACTTACTAGTGAAATTGTGTGCAAGCTCAGCAGACTGTTAATAACCCGTTTACACTTGTCGAAACTTACAAGTTTTAGTATGTGGCTGGACAAATGTGGCATGAAGACAAAGGCATTTTAGCGTTTTCCTACAGCAGATACAGCTTCAACATTACAACGAATCCCTGTCCAAAACAGTTCAAAATCACTTTTCTTTTGTGTATGTAACTTTGTGAACTCTGCTGTATGATTATGGGCTGTACCAACCTAAAACAAACCCAGCGATGTTCCAGAGGGGTAACAGTGCTGTGGGACGAACTCTGTTCTCAGACAGAATTTCATTAAATTTCTCAAGGTGTTTCTTTTCTTGATCCCACATTTCCTGGAGAAAAACAATCATGAATGTGCACTTTTCAAAATGCATGCAGTCAAAATCATGAACACACACATATTGTTTTCTATTTCAGAATCACAATACAGCAACACAAGGTACTGTTAAAATTATGATCATTTTGGACAAAACGTCACAATAGGCAAGATTTTTAAGTGAAAACACTAAATTAAACCCAAACTAAATTCTACTTCTAGTGTCAGATCATTCATCAGTGTACAACAAGGGGTAAATCAGAAGTTAAGAGTGACTTTCATATTTCTAATAAACAGCAACTTTCTTCTGGAGAAGACTAATCCATTTGGACCCATCCAGTTGAAAGCAGCCTCATTGGCAACATTGTTCTGTGTGTAGCTCACACGATTTCCACATATTGTACAATTATCAAATATTCTGACATTTGGAGTTATCAGTGTGAACTGTTGCCTAGTGCAGATAAAGGAAAGCGATACATGTTACAAATTAAGTAGACAAGACGTCTGTCCTAGCGCAAAGTTATGTGACACACACTGTCCATACCTGGATGAGGGGTCCAGCCCTAGACCGACCCAACACCGCCATCTGGCCGGCATAGATGCGGTTGGCCCCGTATTCACCCGCATGGTCCACGCGCAGAATTCGGTCCAACATCTCCTTCTCCTCACTGTCGCGTGGGGGCGGGATCACACTGTAAGCGCGTGAGCTCAGCTGCATGGGCACTGTTACACACACAGACTATGGTTACGACGGCATTGAAGTTATATAGGAATTGTTGGGTTTAATCTCTTTCCGTACTGGGAGCTCAAACATCAAACCCTGTATAAGACACTCCAAAAATGTGTTGAGTAATAGGTTAACCTAGATGTTGTTTTCTTAAAAATGATATACATATACATATATACATACATAGGAGTAAGTTCCACAGACTGGGGCAATTATAAGTTAGCTAACAGAATTGTTATGAAACATTATATGCAGTAAAGCTCTGGCTTTACTGGCTGTTATCATGTGACTCATGTCTTACAGCTTGCTACAATAATATCAGAAAGATAAGTAGTTATGACAATATATATATATACACAACACGACATATATAAATATAAATCAAGATCACCCAGATCAAGTGTTTTTAGCATTTTTAGCACCTTAGCTCTGAGCTGTCGCAGCTACAGTAAACTACGGACCTGCTGCTTACCTCTACATTTTAAACACTGGCGAATCATCGCTGGACCGACAACATTAGAGCAGATTAAAGCTGTACGTGCGGCCCTTTGCATGGTAGTAAGTTTATGGTTTAACTACCTGTTTTATCAAATAAACGCTAGAAAATGTGTAAACTGTCATTGAAACGTTAGAAGGTGGACGTGGCGCAGATGTCTGACGTAACCGCGTTACGCCGCCATGTGCCCCCTCCCGCTCGTTCTTCTTCTTTAGTGTTTACTGGCAGTTGCCATACCAGTTTAGTGGTGAAACACCCCCAACAAGTGGATTACAATGTGGAACCATAGACTGTGTGGAACAAGAGATTATATGAAGTCATGGAGAAACAAACAACAAACACAAAAGTCTTGAATATTTGCCTTTCTTAGTGACCGAAGAAGACGATTCCTCTTGTTATTTATTTCCATCTCCTCTATCCACTCCAGGGCCAGTAATATTGCCAATAGCTCCGTGCTATGTGCTTTTCTTAATAGGCTATATAACTCACTCACTGGAATATACACTGCTGCACCTGCATACCCTGTGTCAGGATCATTGGAGCCATCTGTGAACACAAACGCTGAGTCTGAAAAATGCTGATTGAACTACTTCTGGAATATGCACCATACTGGGAGTTGCTTTGACTAACCCTTCAATTCCTGCTGTATGTTAAGGTCTGCCATTGGCATAGGCATACAACCAGGTAGGAATTGTAGAAATTGACACTGTGGGGCTGTAATATTGTATCACCAATCCACTCATAACCTATGACCTTCTACGCAGGTCAAAATATGTGTGATATGCAGACCTATGTAATTAATTTTTCCAAATCATCAAGAATTCGCTATAATGAACAATCTACAAACACATATTATGTACCCCAGCAAGGCAAACCTTACAGGGGATGTCAAATTTTGAGATGTTACATCCCAATGTGTCCATATGAATGTAGGAGTTACAGCTGTCAATGAATAAATGTCACTACAGACTAGTAAAATCATCTCATCTGCTATCAGACTGTGGCAGTTTCTCATTTTGTTGGCCTGTGCAGCTCCAGGGTTTGTCACTAGATGGCATTATGGTTCTTTAATGTGCATCTCATCTTGAGCGTTGCTCAAATTCACAAATAATCTGAGCTATGTAAAATTTGTCTATAGAAGTAAGAGCTCAATAATGAATCAGTAGGCCTAAAATATTCAGCATGATGGCACATGCAGCCTATTTTAAAAATTTATGGGGTCAGTAAGTGAAGTAAAAAGGGATCAATCTGACCTCTTGGCATTGTTTAAATATAAATATTTTTGTAGCTCATAATGTTTTAATGTTTTATTTTAATATGGATTGCTTGAACCAGAAGGAACCACAGAGATCTACCGTATAATCATCCATCTAGTTTCTGAAGCTGCTTATTGTTGTGCAGAGTTAGCCAGGTCACTAGTCTGTCACAGGGCTGTAGCACAACACAAACAAAGCCACACTTGCCAGGCAATTTAGAGTTCACATAGTTCACCTGGTCTACATATCTTTGGCCTGTGGGAGGAAACCAGACATTTAAGAGAATAAGTAAATACAGAAAATTACGTTTTGGCCAGACACTCTTTGCTTTTCTGTGTCAAACAAATCACAGTGCATCTTTTGTTTAGGCTTGTTACGTAACACTAAACCTGACAATAAGCACAGACAAGAAGGCAGTTAAACAAAGAAAATGAGGGTGTCTGTTGTCCAATCACAATCAATGTTGGTGGTCTACAGATGGCAGTGCTGCACAATTAAAAAAGGCCTTCGGAGTTGGTACCAGTTTTCATTTCATTATTTCAGTTTCAGTCAAATGTGCGTCGCTCCAAACAAAAACAGATAGCACGCAGAACAATTACATTTTTACCTTTTTCTAATGCAAAAAAACTAAAAGAAGAGGATATGTGAAAACATGAGCCTTAAATCAAAATCTTTGATGAGTTTCTCTGAACTGTCACTATCATTCACTTTCATTATATTAGTCAGCATTATTTAATAATGCCTGTATGACTCCTGTCTGAGAGCTGAGAAAAACCCACAAGCCTTTCTGCAAAGCACATAAAATAGTGCTGGGATTCAGGAATCTGTGGAATGATGGGGTTGACTGCTGCAGAGTTGTGATGGTCATGAGTAAACAAGGCCATGACAGTGAATGGAGGGGTGTGTCGGTTTTGTCTTTGTGTGTTTGTGGTGAGACACCGGTTATGTGTTTCCCTATCTGTCTGTCTGACTGTGGGTGGCTACGCATGTGTGGCTGCACATCGGTACGTGTGGTTTGCCTTTGTCCTCTCTGCGCAAATGTGTGTGTAGGTCACAGGTGTAGACAAGGCTGGATTAACAAGAGGGCAAGCTGGGCAACTGTCACAAAGACCCAGATGTATTGATTATAGCAGCTTTAATGTTTCTCTTGTAAGCCTTCCAACGTCATGGAAGTCCAGATCTTAACTGGTGCAGTCGACCCTTAAGACCTTAATTATTCTACTTCTATATTGCAGTGGAGTGATTGTTTTCTGGATCTCTTGGCTTATAATGAAGCTGCTATTTATAGTCTGCTGTATGCACTGTATTTAATACAGGCAAAATAGTACATACACAGTGCACAAAGGAGAGGAGGTGGGCGGGGGCCAAAGGGGCCATAACAGCCAATTTTTGCCTGGGGCCTTGTGACAAAGTGTGTCAGAGGATGAATCCCTTAACTTCACTTAATTCATTATGATGTCAGGTCCAGTCGGCCTTTAAGTGGAGCTTGAGACTGGGGCTCGATGTCTGTGGACAGACTGGAGCGTGTCTGTCACACTGAGGGCACATGGATGAAAGATCTGTGGAGAGAAAACTGAGCCTTTCAACACAAGTGGTTTTCAGAAAGGCCTTGGAGAGCTGTCTGACAGGTGTAACGTCTATCCCCAAAGAGCAACCACTAGCAGACAGATTACTGTGTAACTGATATATGAAGTAATCAACAGTTAGGTCTTAAATTTGGCAGCACAACAACAGGAAGGAAAGACCAAAAGAAAGTGCATGTTGTCTTGCTCTTGAGTGTTTTGTGACTGATGAGCGGATCAAAGAGCAAACCACAGAGTGAGGCTGACATATGTACTACTACTACTATGTTTCTATGTACCTGTATGTATGTGTGTCTCACTGTGTTTGTGTAATGTTTGCATGCATCCATGGTTGTGTGTAAGTCTGCACACCCTTGCTCCAAGGCTCTGGTCAGACAGTGCATAGCTGTGGTGGGACCCAGGCTAAGCGAGACTACAGTGAGTCAACAATGTCTGCTCTCACTGAGAGGAGACATGATAGGTCTTGTCTCTTTTGGTCCCTGACTAGTGTGGTGGGACACCCGATGCTTGTGTGTGTGTGTGTGTGTGTGTGTGTGTGTGTGTGTGTGTGTGTGTGTGTGTGTGTGTGTGTGTGTGTGTGTGT
>JAPMOB010239407.1:0-12608 GCA_029875015.1 Lepomis gibbosus | reverse complement strand
TGTGTGTGTGTGTGTGTGTGTGTGTGTGTGTGTGTGTGTGTGTGTGTGTGTGTGTGTGTGTGTGTTTGTGAGTGTGTGTGCGTGTTTGTGTGTGTGTGCTTAGTAACAATCTCTGGTCTTTTTTTGTAATAATGATTATGTGCTTGGGTTGGGTGGACAAAAATGAACAGCTGAGTGTGGGATACTAGTTGGCTTCAAGCATACAGTATGTTTTAAGCTCATGCATAAACAGAGACCACAACATTTTGACAGTGCCTAGATCCTGAACCCTAACAATACCGTAAACACCAGAGCCAAAATTATAGTCAAATTAAAGTTAGTCGACAGCTGTTACCTGCATTGTAGTGTCTTATTACATAACTGTAATATTAGTACCAAACTACTTTTATTGTTGTTTAAATTATTTTTTTAACATACTGTAACATCATATTTGGATTATTTTGGGTTGACGTTAAACTTCCCGCACACTGTTGTCTTGAGGCGAGCGCTGTACTATAAATACAGTGTTTCCATCAGCTGAGCACAGGACTTGATTTTTGTGTCAGGATAAAAGAACTAAAGAAGACAAATGTTTTTTGTCACAGAGGAAATTCATTGATTTGCAACAGAATAAAATGAAAGCACACTAAATTCTAATTACAGCGTGTTTGGAAAGGTGAGGAGCTGTCAGATTGCATTTGATTTGTAGGCATGCCTCCTCCATTATTAGGTGTGCTGATTACAGCAGGCAAAGAGGTACAGTTTGAAAACAGTTTGATGTGGCTATAAGGAAGCCTTGTTTAAGCCATAGACAGGTGTTGTTTCTTGTCTTATTGTGTTACAAAATCGGTTTTCTGTGGCTTTGTAGCGTCTTATGAAAGGATACTGTCTGACCTGTATTAATTTGTAATATACTTAGACTTATGAGCACTGAGGAGTTTCAGTTGAACACATCAGGGTGGAAAAATGTCAGATATGATTGTGTACACTCAAGTGATTATGTGCTATGTAAAGCAATATAGTGCTGCCAAATATGTTGCCACTACACACATCTTTTAATGATGTGGTGACAAAATCAACCATGCTTGAAGCCATTTTTGTGAAATTACATTTTTTATTTCTTTTTTTTTAACACAAAGAAGCACATTGAACAATTAGAAAACAAACAAACAAAAAAGAAAAAACAAAACAAATAGTTAAATGTGCAGATTAAATGTGCAAATTAAATGTGCAAATTAACAGTTTGATCTGTTTTGAGATTATCATTCTAAATGTTGTGTTTTTTTAATCTTTGACCCTTGGCCCAGTCTTTCCTACAGAGACAGTAACATTACCTAATCGAAATCAAATTCCTGGCCACCTGTTAGATCTGGTTTGGTATCCACCACCGGATGACTTTACTTGTGAGTTATTAACTTTGATTGATTAATCTGAGCATTGTTACAATCACTGTTGATGAGTGTAGTTAGACTAAACCAGGGGTTTCAAAGTGTGAGGCGGGTCTCCCTAGTGGGGCTCCAAACAATTTCAGGGGAGGCTCAGTGAATGTAAGTGAATAATAATAAATGCCGTAGGACATACCTTTTTAAAAACAGTTTGGTGTAGTCAGAAGTTATTTCAAACAGCAATATTAGGCTATTTTGGCTTAAATGCTGAGTGTCTATGGGACCAAATAATATAATCATGATCCCATAGGCATCCAGGAATTGACCGAAACTTACCAAATAAACTAAAGATTTGGTGGCGGGGTGATGTTTCCCAAGCTTTGACTGAGGGGAGGCCCGCGGTCTCAGACACTGAAAATCCCTGGACTAAACCATACCAATTATTTGGGGATTGTAATACAAGACACAATGAGCTAAAAGAGAATGGGATTCTCCATAGAGCTGCAGAGTTTGCTAATAATGTTCTGCGGAATAATCACTACAGGTGACACTTTTCACTTTACACTTGTCATTTGCTAAAATGAATGCAAAAACAAAATGGTAATTCAGCTTCAACCATATTGCTGATGTTAGCTGAGATGTGTTTTCTATGGCTGTTTACAGTGCAACTGTTTTTGATCAGAGCATAATTGATCACTAAAGTGCCGGAACACTGTCAAAAATGTCATCATCTGTAGTTAAATTTGCACTTGTTTGTCATTCATTTCTCCACAATTTTTCTATCAGCCATCATCCTACATGTCTGCGTTGTAACCTTCTCGCCCAGCCCTTTAGTGAGTATTTGTTGACACTAGAAGGGGTTGAGACTTCCTCTCTAGAGGGTCACATAATTGTTTGGCAAAAAGAGTTAATATGTAATCTCCAATGCACATTTCTATACTGTAAGTGCATGTGCTTCTGTGAAAAGATAATTCTTGGCAGTGTTTTATTGCCAAGCACAAAACTAATTAATTCGTTTGCTTTCAACATTATTTATTGTATAAATTGAATGCTGTTACATGCTGTACATTAAAAGAAAACCTGCCAGCTAAAAAGTTTGATTGTATTGAATTAAGTAATGCTTTTATTGAAAATGTACTCTGATTACATCTCAACTCAGCAAGTATTAGTTTTGGTCAAGATCAAGATTACTACCTTTACCTGGTAAAACGTTTGCCAATCTGTATTACGGCAGTGTGTTTGTGATGGTACAGAGTAAAGAATAGGATAACATTTGACTCTGGAAAGGGTTAAACTCTAATTTCATGCAGTTTTGATATCTTATCTTGCAGGTGTGTCAGTTCTCTCAGGCACCAAATCAGTTTCTCAGCTTTGTGGAACCATTTCAGGTTTCGCACAGATAAATTGATCCATCTGAGAAATTGTTAAGTAGAGTATTGTCCCTGGCTGCAGACACCATTGGGAAATCACAGGATTGTCCTCGGCAGTGACATGAATGACGGCTCCGGCAGCCACAGTGAGAGTTTTAATCAGGCATGATGACAGGGGAGAGACGAAGGTGTGTGGCGCAGAATACAGACCCAACACAGTGGAAAAACATCATGACAATGAGACTGACATAATGTTTATTCTGGCCTAACTATAGCAGAGAGTTGGTAAACCATTTCAGTGCACATATATCTCAGGGAGGAGGGAGAACTGTGTACGCTACTACTCTGTAAGTTATGAGCAAGACACTTGTTCACCGGGAAGGGGAATAATTAAAAAGAAAATAATTCCTCCTTTGTAGACTTTTTGAAGATTTCTTGTGGCAGTCTTTGGTCACTGCAGGCAGAAATAAAGAAAAAGTTATCCAATAATGGCAGCCAAACCTGTTGCAGGCTGAGAGTTTTACTGACAGTTTTAGTTATTATGTTTACGTGTTTAACTTTAACTTAGCAACTGTAGCAAACACAACAAAGCTCCTGGCAGACAAGTTTAAATTCAGATTGGGGGGAGTTTCTTCTGTATTATATACACTCCTGTAGTAGAATGAGGTGTATTTAATGATCAAGGCTTCAAGGCTAAATCCCAGCAGATAATGGAGAGATTGCAGTAGCTAGTTGACGCTAATCTGAAAGATACATTTACCAAGATATGCCATGGGCATAATAAACATATTTATTATTTAGAGAAATACAAATCTACTTTACCTTTCCCCATCCTTTCTCCTATTCATTTAATATTATGCTCCCCATGTTAAGCTTCTGCACAGATAAACCACTAAATGCACACTACACTAAACTAAAGGTTAAGCAATTTTCCATTCCGCCTTTGTCCTTTCTTAAAAATAAAATTGTCAGGAGTGGATTGATTCATAATAATCACGCCATTTTACTTAACAACTGTAAATAGACCCTTGACTATAAGCCACTTCGATTTTATTCTATTGTCTGGAGTATGTACTTTAAATGGTAGGCTTGCATTATATTGACCTGTCAGCTCTTAGCCAGGCCTTGTCAGTAAGCAGGAGTAGGGACTTGGACTTCAATTACATCAGTTGTGGAGCATTTCCAATTAAGCAGCTGTACAGCCGGCTTATAAGTGGCACATGATATTTGGTCTTGATGAATTTTCAGTTGATGCATTTTCACATAAACACACAGGCCTGCCAAATGTAAAATTGGCAAAAAAGTATGTAACCAACTTACACTAAATTCATTACAGTATTACATGTGTTGGGATTTCTTTTCAATGGTTCTTTATTTTAGGGGATCGGCGAAGGGTCTTTAACTCCACATTTACTGCAGTATATAGCACACATTAAAACTCAACTTTGCTGCAGAGTTGCAGCAGAAGAGCTAAAAGCTACATGTACCTCATTGTTTTGGTACGCACGCTAACACAGGTGGCTGCGCTACCTGCCCAGTGCAAATTGGCAGAGAGACTAAGAAAAAGAGTGCCTGGGGAGGAAAGTCCACCATCTGTGAAATACAACCTCAAGGGAATGTCTATGTTGCCCTGTCTGTTAGATGTACATAGGTAGGTAATTGTGCTGTTTGTTTTGGATTCTCTCTGGCCACTGGTGCCTGAAAACCTCTTCATGTTTTTTTAATAATGTGTTCCACTACATACACAAGTGTTGTCTTTGACTCCTTTGTCTCACGTTTACAGAATCAGAAATATTATATTGATCCCCCGAGGGAAATTCTGTGTCACAGTTGCACACATTGCACAAAAGGCAAAATGAATATAAATAAAGACAGAAAGTTGGTATATAAAGAAGTATATAAATCAGAGTATTAGAGTGTCATGATCCGGTCTGTGTGTTCTGTTGGGGAGTTTGGGTTTTAGTTTCTTGTCTATAGTCTTGGTTCTTGTGTCATTATTTTGGTCTGTTGGGTTTTGGGGTTCTGTCTTGTCTAGTGTTTTGTAACCTGTGTTTCCCCAGTGATCCCTCTGCATGTCTGTCTCTGTTTTGCCCTGCTCTCTCTCTCTCCCTACCTGTGCCTCATTACCCTGATTCCTGTCACCTGTGTTGCTCCCACCTTGCTCGTTAGTCCCTGTGTATATATACCTGGTGTTTCTGCCACTCACCAGTAAGTGTGCTCGCCTTTTGTTTTTGTTAATAAAATCACTCAACTGTACCTGCCGGCTTTCGTGCACTGCGTTTGGGTCCTCAACCTGTTCTGCCCTGCACTCCCCACACACAAGTTTGACAGAATGATACGACCAAGAAAGGACCCAGCTGACACTGATGTCCGAGGAACTTGAAGATTTGTGCCTGGACTTATTGGAGCTTAGGAAAATGTGGTTCAAGGCCAGTCATGGCAGCCATAAAGAGGCTATAGTATCCCTAGCCCGGACACAATTGGCCGCTCACCCTGGATCGGCTGACTCTGTTCCTAATAGGATTTTGGACTTCATCCACACTCCAGCCAAGTCATCACCAGTTCATCCAGGCTGATACCAGCTGATCCAGCTGATACCAGGCTGCCTGAGCCCTGACCTGCTAGCACTCCAGCGGCCAGCCCTTTATCTGATTCCCGGCCTGCTGTCTGCATGATGGGAAACCTCCTCGTGTCCTGCCTGGGCTAGTGTTGCTAGCCCTCCGTCTGATCTGACAGTTTCCAGCCCGGCTAGCCCCCTGCCTGATTCTTGGCCTGCTAGCGCTTCGGCGGCTAGCCCCCTGCCTGATTACCGGCCTGCAAACACTCCTGCGGCTAACTACCCTCCTGGCCTGCCCGTCTGCCTGCCCGAGCCCCCCAATAAAGACCCTGGGACTATGACTCTCCTGGCCTTTTTGGCTATGAAGGCCAGGGATTCGGAGCCCGGGCAGCCAGTATGTGGCCTTCTAGCCTGGAGGCTAGTTCCACGGCAGATCCACCTCCAATAAGGCCAGCTGGAGGGTGACGTGGTTCCCGTCGGCGAGCCTCCAAGAAACCAGCACCTGCTCCGTTGGAGGCCCATCCGACCTCCGCTCCAGAACCTCTGTCGGTGGACCGACCAGCACCAGCTCCGTTGGTGGCCCAGCCGACTGCTGTTCCTTGCTCCTCGTCGGTGGACCGACCAGCACTAGCTCTGTTGGTGGCCAAGCCGACTCCTGCTCCTGAACCTCTGTCGGTGGCACAACCGGTACCCGCTGCTCAGCTGCTCAGCCCTCGGACATCTGCCCGCCGCCCCTGAGTCCGTGGACGTCTGCCAAGCCATCCATTCACTGGCCTTCACTCCAGCTCTGCCACTGGTGGTCCCAGACCTTCGCCACTGGCCTCCAGCCTGGCGTCCTGGGAGGATTTGCCTTCGCCTCCACCGCCGGCCTACTGTAAAGATTAGCCCTCGCCGCCGGCCTCCTGCCCTACCTCCGGAGAGGTCTCACCTTAGTCGGCCTCTGGTGGGCTCTCGCCATCGCCTGCGACCACTGCTGGGACCCCAGGGGATCACCATCATTGCGACCTTCTGAACTCTGTTGCCTTCCTGATCTGCCCGACCTGTTGGGTTGTCCTCCCGGGCGATCTCCTGAACTCTGTTGCCCATCTAATCTGCGTGGCCTGCTGGGTCGTCCTCCGGGGCGACCTTCTGAACTATGTTGCCCCCTTGACCTGCACGGCCTCCTGAACTCTGTTTTTCCCCCATTTTGCCCGGCCTCATGGGTCGTCCTCCCGGGCGACCTCCAGAACTGTTTCACCCCCCTGTTCTGCCAGGCCTGCTGGTTGGACCTGTGGGTTGACCTCCCAAACTATCGCCTACGCCTGGCCACCTTGGTCAGCCTCCTGAACTGTCTTGCCCCTCCTTTAAACAGGCATTCTTGCACAAAACAGATAATGTCCAGTTTAAAACAAACTAAGTGTTAGTTACAGGGAGGAGTTATAATGTTTGATGGCCACAGGCAGGAATGACTTCCTGTGGCGCTCTGTGGTGCATTTTGGGGGAATAAGTCTTGCACTCAGCATCGTCCTGCAGATGTTGAAGGACCTCAGCCTCCTCAGGAAATAGAGACGGCTTTGGCCCTTCCTGGTAAGGGCTTGAGTGTTCTTGGCCAGGCCAGTTCATGTGTACTCCCAGGTATTTGTAATCCACATTGACCCCTTGAATGGAAACAGGGTTCACTGGTGCCTTGGCTCTACTAAGATTCACAACCAGCTCCTTAGTCTTTGACACACTGAGCTGGAGATGCTGGATTCTGCTTACTCCATGTCACAAAGTCACCCCCACAGCTCTGTACTCAGCCTTGTCACTATTGCTGATACATGCAACCACAGCAGAGTCATCAGAAAACTTCTGAAGATGGCAGGATTGTGTGTGGCAGTTGAAGGGCCAGTCAAGTAGTCAACAATCCAGGACACGAGGTGGGCATCCAGCTTCTCACCCAGCAGGGCCGGCGAGATGGTGTTGAAAGCACTGGAGAAGTAAAAAAACATGACCCTCATTGTGCTTGCCGGCTTGTCCAGGTGGGTGTAGATGTGATTGAGCAGGAAGTTGATGACGTCCTCAACTCCCAGTTGGGGCTGGTAGGCGAACTGGAGTGGGTCAAGGAGAGGTCTGACCATGGGCCACAGCTGTTCCAGAACCAGTCTCTCCAGGGTCTTCATAACATGGGAGGTTAGTGCCACAGGTCTTTAGTGCTTTGAGCAACTGGGATGTGGCGTCTTTGGCACAGAAATGAGGCAAGATGTCTTCCACAGCACAGCGACCCTGTCGAGACTCAGGCTCAGGTTGAAGACATAGTGAAGGACTCCACTGGAGGTCACAGGCTTTGAGCACCCTGGGGAGGACACCATCAGGATCTGCAGCCTTGTTGGAGAGGAGTATTCCCTGCTGTTTTCTCACCAGTAAGGCACACAAAGGTTACAGGTGGGGGCTTGTACATTTTATTAGCCAGTGACCTCACATTGCCCATGATGAGAGAGATCTAGACACAGCTTAAATCTCTTTCTCCTAAGTCTGCTTTTGTCTGGATCCCTCTCTCTTCCCTCGCCGTTTCATTCCTCCTCTGCATCCTCTGTGTGTCCTCCTCCAGATCTCAGTGGGGATGTCTGTGGGCCTGGGCACCATGATGGTTGGCTTCAAAGCGATCAGCTGGTCCTGGGTGTAAACAAAGCGGCCATGTACTGTAGTTGCTGCGCAATGGTGCCATGGCTTACCAAAACTCTCCCAACTTGCATGATTAAATTACATGTAGACCAAAATCACACACGTGAGATATTAAAAAAAAGAAAGTTAAAAAGTTAGAAAATAATGGGAGCAACTGCAACAGGCTGCATGCACGTTGGCGCATGCACACTAAAGCAGTCATTGTCATTTTGATTGGTTGCCAACTTTCAAAAAGGCGGGACCAAATATGTTTTGGCAAAACTATCAATACATGAAGGAAACTTTTGGCAAGTTACAAAAATTAACTGAACTTATCATCATGTTAAAATGTTAGTAGCTGGTGCAGTCAAAATGCTAAGTGGTAATTAAATCCCCTGACCAAATAACAATTTATTTTACCAGTACTACAATTGCTGTAACATTTGGTATCAGGTTATTTTAGAGTTCACAGCCATGGAATTTTTGTTTCCACAGCAACAGCCCACCAAAGATACACATCTGTGTCAGAGGTGCATCGCTCGCCTACCAAGTGTTTAATCCTGCATACAGGGGGCATAGCTTCATGTTAATCATTCTGCTCCATCGCCTACTCTGTTATTGCACATGCAGGAGATAAAACTTTCCTTTTAATTCCTAGACAAAATGTAAAATCTGTGTCCAACTCATACTTCAAATAACATCCAAATGTTTCTTTACTCCCAGCATCCCCTTACTCTTTCAGAGGTAATGTGATATCTTTATATTAATTCATGTTAAATAATTGTTTTTAAAATCAAAATACCATTGTTATGTTGACATGCATGTCTGCATGAGAGTGTAGTGAACCGCTAAAAAACTGAAGATTTTCTATGGACGGAGACACTCTCCACTGTTTGCTGAATAATCAGGATCAAGTTTTTAGTGTCACTTTTTTAACCGACCATGCCAGTGCGTCTTTCCCCATCACTTAAACATGAGGAAATGTACAGATGGTAGCTTTAAGTTCACAGTCAATGTGGGACACAATACTATAAGATTTAGATATCACAGTACAGACAACCATGACAGCAAATAGCTTAGCTCTGGTAAGTCTCCATGGGGACAAAGAGAGGTGAGATAAAAGAGGCTAAAGGAAATCTCTGTGTGAAGCTTAAGCCTTAGAAACTGATGTCCTTATAAGTGTTTGTCTGTCCCACACAGTCTGACTGAGTCAGACACCATGGAAAGCGGCTTACAGCTATTGTTGCGCTCTCAGCTGTTAAAGGTTGTATGAAAGCCTAGCGCAAGGAAGGCAGGAATGATGCCATGCCACTCTGTCTGTCCCGCTGAATAAGCCTTTAGTGTACCATATGAAGGTATTTGATGCTGACATTTAAGTAAAGAGCAGGGTTTGAATATTAAATGTCGCAATGCTGTTTTTTTCTGGAACCAAACAATTGTCTATTAAGGTTTATTTTCTTGGTGCAAGATGTTTTCACTTTTGAATGAGCCCTTTTTTAGACTCACATTTATTGCAATGCAGTCATTTGACACGTTGGCAGTGCTAACAAAGACAGAGTTTGTTTTCTGTGTGAGCGTTTGGTTCTGTCAAATAATAGTGGGTTTCTCTTTAGTGGAAGAATTTATTTAGGATAATTGGTGTGCTTTATTAAATATATATGGTGTCCCTCTAAACATTGCCCTCAGTGCCTGACTTAAAGGATCAAACACTGAACAGAACAATGCACAATCCTTAGTGAGTGAATAGTTTCAGTTTTGTATTCATACTGCAGTTAAACTACGTGCATCCTCACAACCAAAAAAAATGGAGCCAAGGCTAACCTGAGTTGATAATATTGTACTACACAAGGCAAGAGAACCTTAATGCAGCAGCACAGCAATTGTTAAATTGCCTCAGAGGGGTGGCTCTGCATGACACAATTGTTCTACTGCCAATGACATGCATGATATACAGCTCATCAGACATGCAGTACATGATCCATCTCAGCCATACAGTAAATGGCAGTATATTTATACTTGCAGTAATAGCTGGAGCCGGAGGCAAAGAAATATGCTATTTTGCAGCCTTATTAATGCTCTGTTTAAAACATGATTATAAGCCTTTAAAAATACAAGGCGCTAAATGCCTTCATTTCTGGATTAGTGCACCATGTCATGCTCAAAGACCTTGTTTTTGGATGACTCTGAACAGTCTTTACAGTTTCTCAGCTGTGGTTTCATATGTAAGTATTTTTTCTCAAAATTAAATAAATCATACATTGAATGGAATATGCAAGCTGTATCAACATAATAGCCCATTTGAGTCATAAATGTTAAAATAGATTTTAAAATAGACATGGTGTTGATTTGATTGGGTAACCGCTTCTCTCTGTTTTGTGGATCCAATCCATGGCCTTTAGCCATGCCCCGGCTCAGCCAACAACAATTTGGATTGGAGTCTTTATGGACAACATAGCTGGTAATGAAACAACACCCATTGTTGATGACAGATTAAAAAGACTCAACCCTGAAACTAAATGACCAATTAGCTACTGTGTTTGGTTGAAGTGCATCAATTTTTCTCTCTCTTTGTGGAAGATAGTGGCCAAAGATCTATTTGAGAAAAGGAAAAGAAAGAGGTGGCATTGGCAATGTTGACAACTACAACAGCAGTTGATATGGCCTTGAATATATTAGTGAAGCATACTAATAGTCCAATTAACGTCACTTGAAAGTTGCTGTTGTAGTTGAAACATTGGAGAATGAACACAGTGGACCAAGGTGAGGCATGCAGTGGTGGACCGTTATGTAATATACTGTACAGCATTATTAAAGATGTTTCTTATTAAAGCAACCAAGCAATATGCCAGCTGGCTAATACTGTGAGTGCATGGGATTATTGTACTCGGGAAGAACAAAATTGCATGCACAAGTCATGTGCTATGTAAATCAAAATGATCCCATGCAATATTTTAACCAGTCTGGACTCATACCGGAGTAGCGAGACTGGCCCTAAATTCCATTACAGTGCAAAAAATATTAGCAGATTGTCAGTTAATATTTATTGTTGCTGAACGGCATAATTGAGACAGTTACAGTTTTGGCTCACATGGGTGTGACTAGCCCTTTTTTTAAAATGATTTTGCGATCTGGGATGTTGGTTCAGTTGAGATGCACCTTTAGGAGGAATAGTTTAGCAGCAGCTGTGTTAGGTGCTACCATAAATCATGGACGTTCAAATGAGTTCCTCTCATTTCCTGTAAAAGCAGTATATCTTCCATCATTGTAATGGGGATCGCCTTTTCCCCCCCAAAAGAATGATGTCCTTGGTGGCACAAGGAAAGCATGCCAATAAAATCCCTGTCACCGTGTTGCCTGTTCATAATGATGCACCTTTTTTCCTGTATGATGGACAATCATACACACATTAACCACATGTCCACATATAGTATAACTACCAATTTAAACAGTGTTTCTTTTGTTTGAAGCAATTTGGTTAACAATGTTTGGCTCCACCCACAACAACATCAGAATTGTGTTTGTATAACTCCTATTAATCTTTCACAGATCTAGAAGAGCAGTATATCATTCTTAATCATCCATCAAATATCAACCAACCAACAGTTGCACAAATATATATATGGCTATGTGGCTCTGACACCATCAGCACCTTCTTTATTTATTCATTTTTCCAGGTTTCTCATAATATCATTATTATTATTATTATTATTATTATTATTATTATGAACTTACTAACTTAAATTCTCCCTTGGCTTCCACTGTCAATAGGATCAACATTATATAAATGGCTTTGGCCTTGGTGTTGGTTGTACAACAAATGTATTTGTTGACAGTAATTTGACTATACCAATGGCTGAGTGATTCCCCAGGAAGCTCACCTGAAACCACTGCACTGGGAAAGAGGGAAAGCAGCGCTCAGAGATAAAATAATATCTTATTCTTCCCACAGGAAAAGGAAGGATAATGAACTAGAAAACTGTTTGGAACAAATAATCAAGGGTCTGGAGAATGCTTGTCACAAACCACACACAAAACAAAACCAACATTAAAGCTGCAAGCAGCGATAGGCAGGCCCTCGCACTTATAGCTCATCGAGATGTAAGGGTTACTGCACAAAGATGTTAAACGTCACTTCCTGAGTCCCCTTTGTGGCACTGCTGAGCACTTGGTGCTATGACTACAAATGAATATTGGCATGGAGATGTGTTTGGGGCTGGACAGTTATGAAGCACGTAAAGTTTTGTGCAGATGTGAGCATGTACACTGAAGTTACAGTGTAATGGCGAAGAGTTTAACTTTGCCACCATGCCACCACCACGCCATTAACTGCAAATTCTCAAGTTTTACGACATGGCCTCATTTATTTATTTCAGGTTTATTTATCAGGGACAATGCATATTAATAATACATAAATAAATGTATAATGTGCCAGAAATAGCCAAAAGGCTATTTTAAATCTGCTGTCCCTGGACAGATCTGAATATGTCACACCTAAACAAAATAAAAGGATTAAAATAATACATACAGGTTAATACAAGAATAATTACCATAAATGTATATAAAAAAGTACTAAACCAACATATAAACAAGAACAATTGGTCAATATCAACACACCCATGCACACACAAGCCAAACTGTCCATATAACAAACATTGTGTAATAGCAATGGCATTCATTTTTGGACATGCACAAAAA